>PVJA010024762.1:12511-31585 GCA_004027025.1 Myocastor coypus
CTCACTGCTGGGTAGGCTAAGCTTGCGACGAGCCTGAGGTCTGACTCAGGTGGTAGGCCTGATGCTGGATAGGCTATGCTTGTATCTGGCTGAAGATCTGAGTCACATGTTGGGCCTAGCTTCAGATCTGCTGAGGGGGCTGGCACATGTACAGGCCTTGGGCAGCACCAGCAAGTTTGTCCTTGCTTGCCACAATTAAAACATATAATCATACAAAATTTAGCAGCAAAGTGTTGGGATGTAGGCTGCATCATGAATGCAGAAGCCTGGGTGGTAGAGCCAATATTTTGGTGTGCAGGACAGTGACCACATACATTTTTTATAACAAAGTTCTGAGGCTAAGCCTCCTTCACATTCATCAATGGCTTTCTCAAATACTAATTCACAAGTGAGCATTTTAGCTGCAGTGCTGTGAGAAATCTGCTTATCTGTGGCTTCTTGCAGTTTGGCTACAAACTGGGTATAAGTTTCTGTAGGATCCTGGAGTATCTGAGTTAGGTGCGCAGTCCTCTGGGACAGAAACCCTTGTACTGCAAAGCAGCTCTTCACACTGAAAAGAAGGGATGTGGCCTGGGCCTGAGCACTGAAGCCAGCAAACTGGCCCAAGCCAGATAACATTTTCAGCATGATAGCATTAAGATCCTCATCTTTGCTATCTTGATTACTCTGTGTCTGTTCTCATACAGGTATTTTTATTTATTTTTTTCATGTATTTTTAATTGTGGTTCAAAACGTAGGAATTATTGGGGGAAAGACATGGTGCAAGCAAGATGGGGCATGGAATGTTCCCACCTAGATGTCCCCGCAAAGCCTCGTGTAAGTCCTGGGGCAGACTTCTCGGGTTTGCGATTAGCTCATGATCCACCGGGATTATGGGTGTGAGAGCTGCTGGGATTGTAGGCGAGTGCTGCCTGGATTATGGCTGTGACCACTGCCTGGACCCTGGGTGTAAGTGCTCCACCCAGCCTGGGACGGATAGCCTGAAGGCGACACGAGGGAGACAGACTTGCTCTCTGCTGCCATTGTTGCCGCTGCTTCCTTTTGCTCTTGCTGTGATGCTGTTTTCTGCCGCCATGAACCGCTGCCCTCTGCCCCGTTCCACTCTGCCTGGGAGCCAGCTGAGTATGGACTAAAACCTCCTGTAACTGTGAGCTAAATACACCTTTCCTTCCTTCGCTTTGGGTGTCAGGTATTTTGTTCCAGCAACAAGAAAAAAGTAACCGAGGCAGTAGTATCACCTGGCACCGCTTGAAAGCCTTGAATTGTGTTGTCCAAACAAGCATGAGCAGAAGGGGTTCGAACTCCACTGTCTAGCATGCTCAGCCTCAAATCTTTGAAGAGCAAAACGTTAAAAGCTTTCCTCCTCTCACTGTAGAGAAGGGGGGCCTGTTACTGAGCTGACTCTGTGGCTGGGGGAGGAAGGCACTGTGAGCAGCACGACCTCGGAGAAGGCCGTGTCTTCTAAACTGGGAATGGAGAGTGAAGCTGACTGTGTGAATCAATTGGAAATGTTCCGCATTTCTTTATGAGTATCTTGCAAAAGTGAATTTATTTCATTATCTGCACTTTTTAAACAAGCTTTCTCTAGCAGCCCATTTGGAGGCATGTTATGTGGTGATCTGATTCTTTTGTTATGGTTACATCAGAATTCTTTTCTCTTTCAAGTACCTTATTCATAGGCATTTTGCTAGCACAAGTAGAGTGTATTCTAACGGTGACCTCTTGCTGCTGAGAGGAGAGGGCCACCTTCACTACGTTATACTTGGCTACAGTTCCTGGGTGGGTTTTCTTACTTTGGGTTTTAGCTACAAAAAAGCTCTCGCCTAATTTATCCCAAACTCTGAGATCCAGTGTACCAGCTTTGAGAAAAGGATAGAATGTGACTATCTGATGAAGTAATCTAAAAACGTGCTTAGATGGCACATTAATGTCTGCATCATTTAACAGTTTTATAATCAATTATCAAAATTCTTTCTCTTCTGTGGATGGAGATTGAGCTTGCCCCATTGAAACCCTTGACAAACACTCCTATCTGCTACTTGCGTCTGAGCATTAAGGTTAGTAAAACACTCCACTTATCTCTAAATTGGTCATGAAAGGTCCAGCGAATTGCAAGCAGCTGGCCTGGATTGTGGCCATTGGGTTGAGAAGGTCGTGTGTTCTAGCCACATTGAGCACCAAATATAGAGAGCCCTTCCTGGTCCTCTTCTTGGTCCAGAAAATTTGTATTTGTAATCCCATGGATAAGTTATTGGGATCCTATCAAGTTAACTCAAATTTACCACACCCACTGCAGCCCAGTGTGAGAATGAAACCAGTAAGGCATATTTGTAGCTGTGGGGAGCTAAGGAGTCCTAGGCCTAGTCACAGTGATGGCGGCCCAGAACAAAGGCCTCAACCCAGGGCCACATCCAGGTTTTAGTCATTCATGAAGAAAGAAGTGGCTTGAAGATGAGTGACTGTGAGGATGGTGGGACATAGGTGAGTGCTGTTAGCTGGGCTAGGTAGGAGGTGTGTGTTCACTTCTGCAGTATGCAGAAAGAAGGAACTGCAGAAAGAGTAATCTGCATTACACAACTGAGATAGTTGTAATATTTAGGGGCCCGTGCTTCAGCTCTGATGTGTAATCTTTCAAATTCCAGGAAATCACAGCCTCCATGGAGCACTGGCTCCTCATTCCATCTTGACCTGGCTCACATTAGGGAGCAGCAGATGGGGGCACTGGGGAACCATGCGTGCCATCTGCAAAGACTACCACCTAGATTAGACCGATACACATCCCTTAAGGCCAACTGAAGGCAGAAGGAAAGGCCCTAGCCCACTTTGCACCTAGGGTCAGGCTCAGCCAAAATGAAGACAGCTGTTCCTCTCTCAAGGAGAGTCACGCAGGTGATCTTCCACATACCTCAATGCATTGTGGAAAGGAAAAAATGAATTCCCATCATCCAAAGCCTCTAGAACAATGTCAGCATGTTTGAAGCATGCTACAGCTATTATTGTTTATTATTATTATTATTATTATTATTATTATTATTATTATTCAAACCTTTGTGGAAAAGAGAAAGTGTACATTTCATTCTAAATCTGGCTGCTGGCTTTAGACCAAAACTCCTTCGGTACAATGGCCTTTGTCAGTATCAACAGGCTGTCCATTGTTCCTATGGTACCCTGGATCAGTTCCCCATGGTTAGGGTAGGCGGGCCCATGGACCACCTCCCCAGAGAATAAACACTCTCATCACCCCACCCTTTGCATCAGAAATATTCTGACCAGAGTCATAACTATTCATAAAAGAATTTTTCCATCTGGGAGACTGTCCCCAGAGCAACCCCAAACAGAAAGGCAATTTGAAGATGATGTACAGAGCACCCTTAGGGCAAGGGATTGAGGCTGGGGCAAACTGGACAATTCACTGGATGGAATGTGTCAAAGGTCATGCTAAGCCATGGCAAATAGGCTGAGTGAAATGTTTCCTAAAGACAGGGCGCATGCAGAGCGCAGGGCCTAAAATGACGTCAGGCTTACAAGTCCTGAGCACTGCAGACTAATCAGAAAAGTGCTATTTTCAGTCTTTCATTTGTATCTGGCACTGCTTACAGGACCAGTCAGAAAATACCATTTTTAATTTTTCATTTATACTTGGACACAGCCAGTCAGACACAGTTTCTAATCTTTCATTTGCATCCTGGGAGAAGCTAAGTGAATTTTTTGGAAGGATAGTGTCTCAGTTACTTTTCTCTCATTGGTGGGACAAAATACCTGATGCCTAAAATTATAGATAGAAATGCCTATTTAGTTCACAGTTTGAGGAGGTTTCAGTCCATAATCCGCTGGCCCCAAGGCAAGGTGGCATGGTGCAGGGGCAACAGTTGAAGACGGCTGAAGACAGCAAAAGCAGCAAGAATGCTGGGTAGGGGAGACTGCTTTGCTCCCTTATATCGTAAGCAGGTTGCCCACCCCCAGCCTGGGGAGGATGCAGCAGGCACAGAACCTGGCCCTCTGTGGAGCCACAGAGCTAACCTTCTAAACTTCTCAAATTGACACAATGATCAGCATCCCAGAGCAGTAAGGGCCCACCTTCTTCACCCCAGGATGTAGAACTGCAGTTACTTAGTTAAGCTTCTGGACTCCTCAAGCTGACACAATGTACCAACCATAACAGTTCACACCTGCTCAGACATCAACTGAGTTTTTGATAGGACAAATATTACAATACCTATTTGTCTGAGGGGGAAGCCAGCTGGGGAATTCTGATACAAAAGCCCCCTGTCCTTATCCTTGAGCTGCTAGGAGCCTTTTCCCTGGCTACTCTCTCTCCCTGGAGAGGTGCCTCTTTTCCACCCTCAGTCAATGTGTAGGGCATCCTTGCTACCTCTTCTGGGTCTTGTCCAATTCTTCAATCAGGACACCAAGTACCTGGAAAGGGGGCCCTTGGGACCTTCATCCAGTATCACCAGCACAGGGGCCAGCCCCTGGGAGTTCTTAGGAGCCTTGGCTACTCTTGAATCTCCATCCCCCAGCGGACACCATCAAGACGTCCTGCTAGAACTCTCCTTCCAGGACGCAGAATCTGCAGTTGTCCCTTGCTGAGGACTTCAAGAATGAGTGGTCAGCAAATAAGGGACTTTCCCAGAAATCCCAGAGTCATAGTGGGTGGGAAACACTCCCCAAGAAGTATGTGGCTTCCCAGCCACAGTACAGTTTGCAGACAGGTTAACTTGGGTCTCTGACTGGGGACATTTCTTATTTAAGAGGTTTCAAGAGGCTTTCATAGTCATGATGAAATGACTCCTGCTGCAGATCAAAGAACCCGTTGAAGCACTCCACCGGGTGACAGCCTTCCTCTGCTAAACTTTCTCAAAAAACCTGGCTTAAGATATTTCTTGGTTTGAAGCCGGGCGTGGTGGCTCATGCCTGTAATCCCAGCACTTGGGAGGCTGAGGCAGGAGGATTGGTGCGAGTTCGAGACCAGCCTGGGCTACAAAAATGAGCGCAGGACCAGCCTCAACTGCATAGCGAGACCCTGTCTCAAAAAGACAAAAAAAAAAAAAAAAAAAAAGATATTTCTTGGTTTATTTTAACAAACTTCCTTTCATTCCAGATTGTTTTTTTAAAAATCATTTTAATCCAAAGAACTGAGCAGAAAGTTCAGCTTTTAAGTTAGAAGTAAGCTCTTTCAGTGTCTCCAAACTGTTTGGAGTTCAGGGCACTCACTGGGTTAGAAGTGGTTCTGTGCCCAGCTCCAGCATCTGCTTCTGGATTCCTCCACATCCCAGTAGGGGGACTGCTCGACCACTTCACATGGCTGAGGGCCCCAGTGGGGCTTTAAGAAGTAGGTCACTGTCACAAGGACATGACTTTCCTGTTCTGACATGAAGCAGTTAGCAAGAGGATGAGTGGGCCTGGGTGAACGATAACTGTTTCTGTAGGAGAGGAGCATGGAGCTAGTTCTAATGGCAGATGGTATGTCAGAAGAAAATATTTATTTTGTGCTAGACCTGTTTAATAAATAGAGTCAAATTTGGAGCCATTCGACATACAGATGCGCCAATGAGAGTATAATGTGTGGGACAATAGCGCCATGTTCTGATTCAGCTTTCCAAGTAGACAAGTTCAAGGCTGAAAAAAACCAAGTCTTGATCTAGGAAGAACAGCCCTTGGTCCAGAGCTTTTTTTGAAAGGAGTCCTGGAAAATACCAATTCCAAGTTGTCTAAGATGTTTGATATTCAGAAAGACAGTGATATTAAGCTCAAGCACCTATGTTTTAGAGTAATAGTATCACTAAGCTTTTCTCCTGAAGGGCTAAGCATATAAGTTTACAGACCAAAAAATTAGAGAAAAAGAAGGGCTATAACGATAGCCAATATTTTGGCCCTAGCCCTTTAAGGTCAGTGAAGACTCAAGACAGAACAGAACTTGTGCTGTAACATTCTATAACTCAGTGGTTTCACAAATTTTCTATTCAAGGAGATTAATGACCACAGAGGAAAGGGACTGAAGGTATATAGTGTGCATAAGGAGAGTCACCTAGAGAGAAAAATTCTCTCAGGCTTTCACAGAGAGCAAACTGGTCAAGCAATGGCCATGACTCATCCAGATGGATGACACTGACAACAGTTCTACAAAGCACTGCACATGGTTCCAAAGTAAATTCTGAGGGAATTTGACTGATCTTGGGAGATACAAAAACTACATGTTTTGTTATACAGGTCTTGCTTTAACTTGCCCTTAACCACCCAGCAGAAAAGTGTAAACACGACGCATAAAACAAAAAGGTAGCTGTATTAGTTACTTTTTAATCGTTGCCGAGACAAATACCCGACACTCAAAATGAAGGAAGGAAAGGTTTATTTAGCTCACAGTTTGTGGAGGTTTCAGTCCATATTCGGCTGGCCCAAGGCTGAGTGGAACAGAGCAGAGAGCATCCAGTTCATGGCGGCGGAACAGCAACAAAATGGTGGCAGAGGTAGCCAACCAACACGGCAGCAGAACAACAGCAACAGCTAGAGCTCCAGTCTATCTCTCTGTCTCTCTTTATATTACATTCAGGCTCTCCGCCTTAGCTCCCGCCCTAGACTACACCCATAATCCCGGAAGTACTTTCACCCATAATCCCATCAGTACTAAAACCTATAATCCCAGGGATCATGGATCAAGTCTCAAACTCTAGAAGTCCCCGCCCAGTGACTCCATGAGGTTTTGGGGGGACAACTAGACATAAACCATAACAGTAGCTTAGTATGCTGAACTGTAAAAGGCTCTAATCAACAGCTTCCAACATTGCCAGTTTCACCAGTAGCCCACTGCAATTATGGAATATTTGACTATGTATACAACTACCTTCTCTTAGATCAAAGAGAAGAAACCTGTTGTACTACTAACCATTAGAAAATTTATCATGTCTACACCCTGTGTTCTGTATAACTACAATGAGGACAATATACATTATATCAATTATCCAGAATGTATTACTAACATGTTTTGAAACCATCACATTGTAATTTCTTATTAAAAGTAATAACAAACAAACAAACAATAAATAAATAAATAAATTTTGGGCTGTACCAGGCATTAACCTCAGGACCTTGCATTTTCTGCATCCTCAACCTCGATAATTTTTTTTTTCTTTTAGAAGAGTGACTTAAATACGAAATACATTTTGAATAGTTAAAAAATAATGTGTATTGAAAGTGTTAATGTTTAATTGTTTGACCAATCTTACATATCTGTATCTATTAATCTAAACAGATTTGATGATGAAAATATGTCATATGACCATTGTTAAATTTTTCTTGTTTTGAAATTCTGTACTATGTGTACTTTTGCCTGTTACTGTTTTTCCTATTTTTACTCTTTAAAATAGAATTAAATCTAAAAAAAATTGACAGGTGAACTTATATTTATGGCATACAAAATGAACTATTGTATTACATATACACTTACAAATTACATATATATATATATATATATATATATATATATATATATATGATTTGTCAGAATGGCTGAATTTCTACAATATTCTCTCATCTGGCCAAAGTTTATAGCTGTTAATATGTGAAATACTCATAAAATTATCGCTATTATTGTAAGAAGAAGTAAAATCTACTCTTTCATTTTCCAAGAATCTGCTGCTACTAACTATAGTCACCATATTGTAGGTCTCTTGTACTTACTCCCCTATTTAACTAAAATCTTGCATCCTTTGACTGGCATCTTCCCTAAGGCCCTTGCCCCCAAACCCATTGCCTCAGCCCATGATAATACATATTCTACTCTTTCCTTCTATGAGATCAAAGTTTAAGATTCTATGTATGAATGAGGTCATGCAGTATTTGTCTTTCTGTGTTTATTTCTCTTAATGTGATGTCCTGTAGATTCTGCCACATTATCACACATGATAGGATTTCCTTCCTTTATAAGGCTGAACAGCATTCCATTGTGTAGATATACAACATAATTTATTTTTTCACTCTAAGTGTAAGTTGATAGGCACTTAGGTTGATTCTGCATCTTGACTATTGTGAATGCTCCTGCAGTGAACGTGGGGCTGTAGATGTCTCTGCAGTGCAGTGACTTCTTTTCCTTTGGTTACACATCTAAAAGTGACTCTGCTGGATCGTATAGCAGTTCTGATTATAACAGTTGATGATACTCTTCACTGTCTTCCAAGTGCTTGTACTAATTTATACTGTCACTAATTGATAGAAGGGTCCCTTTTCCTACATCTCTGGCAACATTTGTTATCTTTGTCTTTTAAAAAAAATCTTTATCTTTCAGATAACAGCCTTTCTAATAGTTTACTTTTTCCTTTTTAGATGTGAACTTTATTTTCAATCTCTTTGAATTTTAAAAGTCTGCATATGTACTGTCTCCTTCCTGCAGGGGGCCTTCTTGCGGGGGCAGGGGAGTCGCTGTGTAGATGGATGCTCAGGTTTGAGAGCCAAGTGTCTCCCAATTGGCTGAGGTATCCGCCGGGCCCTCATATTGATCTTGAACTCACTATGTATAGCCCAAGCTGGCCTCAAACTCCCATCACTCCCGGCTCACAGTCAGGATTTCAGAAGCTGAAACAAATCAAAGAGCTGTGGGATTTGGGCCCTGAGCACCAGTGTTTCATATCTTACAGTGAAACCAGGACTCCCATCAATCCTCCTGCCTCAGACTCCCAAGGGCTGGGATTACAGGTGTGCACCACCACACCTGGCCTGAACTTTTTAGTCTAATAAAAATCTGCTTTTTATATTTTACGGAAATTTTCACACCTATCCGTGAGGTATCATCCACTTTATTCAGACCTCCTGAACTAAAGTTTTTACAGACTTAACATCTCACACTTGATACAATAAATACAATGCAGTAACTGATGATTGTGACATTTCTTTAAAACGCATGTAGAGGGGCCTGGCGAGATGGCTCAACGGTCTAAAGCGCCTGCTTGGGAAAATTTGGGTGGCTTCAGGGACCGCGGTTCGATCCCGGGCACCACATGCTGCACCAGCCCTTCCCTTGGGGTGGGCTGAGCCGGCCATAAAAATGAATGAATAAACAAAGGTTCTGAAACAAGAAAACGTAAATAAATAAAAATTTAAAAAAGAAACGCATGTAGAAACCTTTTAATATACATTCCAAAAACATTTTAGAAGGATTTTTAGACAGGACCCTATTTAGATTGGCAGGATTTCTGTTCTGCATTGTGGAGGTACATAAAAGAAGAGAGGAGATATTTTTAAAAGATTCAACAGTTAACAATATATCAGTAATACAGTTAGTCATGGCATTAATTCTTTTAAGTTCAAATGTGGCAAGAAAAGTTGAGTCTTGACAGGCTACAATTTTGTACATTCTTAGATTTCTAAATATCTGTGTAAAAATATGTAATTGCTTTTATCACATTCTTTATTAGAATATCAATGATTGAAGGAAAATAGCAATAAAAAAAAGAAAAGAAAAGTTGAGTCAGTGGGGCTTCAAAGCGGAATACCCAAGGGACATGTCACAAACGGCTCCATCAGTGTGGAGTGTCGGGAGGGGAGGGTGTAGTATTCAAAGAAAACTGGGGACTGGAAATTTTAGCCGTGCTGTCCTCAGACACACCATTGGGATTTTCAGTGTTTGTAGCTGGGGCAAGAACCCTCGTGCAAAGAGTGACTCTTATCGCCCCCACTTTAGAGGTCTGGGAGCTCTGCCCGAGGAAGCAGGAAGCCAAAGATCTTTGGGAAGAAAACACTACAGAGTGAGACAGACCTGGACCTACATCCTAGCTGCTGTGTGGCCTTGGGTACTTTGCTCAGGTGTTGGGGTCCTCAGGTTCTTGAGCTATAAAATGGCAGCCCCCTTCATAGCACTGTGTGACTAAGTGACAGGTCATGATGGAAAGTGCTCAGCCCTGCACCTGAGGTAGAGCTATGCCAAACAAACAGCAGTTACTATTAAAGGATGAAAGTTTCAAACCCTACGCAGAGAAGAGCAGAGACACGAACTCCCTCCAGACGCCGTGAGACCCATTTGGGCTACTGACTGATTGACATGTAAATCATGTCTGACTCAAAATAGCCCCTGTTAACGGAAAATCATTTCTGTCTAAATTGGACAAAGTACACTGTTTTCACCGGCTGCCCTTTCTCTTCCTCTCTTGGCTGTGTTCTGAGTTTCCGCCCTGTCCAAGAGGGTACTGACAAAGAGGACTTTCAAACAGGCCTTTTCCCAGAATTCAAGTTGAATCAATATTTATTAAGTATGAGCATGTGCCAGCCACAGTGCTGGACAGTAGGGGACAGAGAAGAGAATAAATACTGACCGCTAGCCTTGCCTTCACAAAGCTTCCAACCTATAAAGACCAACTTTTGAAAGAACAACTCTAAATAGGGCGTGGAATATTCCAGCTACAATGGGCATGGGGGGGGTCCCTAAATTATATGGAGCCTGTTAGACACAATCTATAATCATATTTTTGCAGCACTTTATGCTATTCTTCAGGCTAATGCTTTTCCTTCACACCTCTCAGCAGGTGGGTGTTCGCCTGTAGACTCGGTGTGCAGAGGGCACAGGTTTGAGCCCCCTGGGAGGCCTCGGTGAGGGTCACGCTGAGGGACCCTGCAGCTCCACAGAGGGAAGCCCAGCCTGTTCCAGTAAGATCCTAAGGTTGTGAGTTGTGCTGCGCTTTCACCAGAGATACTTACTTATTGGTGCCTACAGAAGGAGGAGAGTACAGTGGCTTCCAGAAAGTTCTTTCCAGTCTTTATCGTTTGCCAGGGAAGGGACCGCGGATAGGTTAGTTCATCCCTGTGTGTCCTAGTTTTCGCACCTGTAGGACAGGATTGGTGGTACTTGCACTTACCTCAGAGGGCTGACAAACTCCTCGATAAAACAGTCTCAGTAAAAGTTGTTTTGTTTCTTCTCCTTTATAACGTACACTTGACAAATAGAAGTCCAACAGGCAATCTGTGGAGGAGAGACAGACCATGATTCCAAGCCTGCTTCATTGTTTCTGAATATGCCTTCATTGCATTAAGTCTGACATCTGTAGCCCGTTGCCACAATCCTCTTATTGTGGTCTTAGGATGAGCAACTCCTGAGAATTTGCCAGAAATGTAGATTCTAAGACCCTACCCCGGCCCCATGGAGTCAGAAACTCTGACAATGAGCCTAGAACTTCAGGTTTTAATGAACCATGCCAGTGGTCCTGATCCTCACAAAAACAGGCCTAATGTTTAGGACCCAAGGCCCTGAAATTAGCATAGTCCAAGCTCTGTCACCATCTATGTAAACTAGAATAAATCTCTTTGTTTTTCTATACCTCAGTTTCTGCCTGCAACTAATAACAGTAACAACAATGATAATAAGCCAAGTATGGTAGCACTCTGGGAAGCTGAGACATGAGGATCACAAGCACAAGCCCGGCATGGGCAATTTATTGACTTAGTGAAACCCTACCTCAAAATAAAAACTTAAAAGGCCTGTGGATGTAGCTCCATACAAAGGCCCCGGGTTCTATCCTCTGCTCGGGGTAATAAGTAGATAATGGTACTTATTTTATTAATTTGTTATCATTTTAGGATTATTGTTATGACTGAGTTGGATAGTACTTAGGTCAGTTGGGGTCTAAATAGAAGACGGAACTCAGGCCAGTTACTTTAACAGAGAGAATTAATGTAGAGTGTGTTTACGTAGTAAGGAAGTGTTAACTGAATAGCTGAGAAGGCAGAAAGGGAACAGGAAGCTCCTGCAGAGGTAATCATGTCAGGAAGCAAGTCATAGGGAGAACAGAGGGAAGAGGTGGGAATTATCAACATCCAGACCTCTGGGACTGAGCCTCAAGCACAGGCTGGAAACACAGCCTCGCAGCCTCGTAAGGTGGAGGTCCCTGCCGGCCGGGCTGGTGTCTCTCTGAAGACACGACGAGGCTAGCTTTGCCACTGGTAAAACAGCAGGTAGAATGGATCTGCTTCTAGGCTGAGCTGCCATGCAGGAGGGAAGCCGCAGCACTGCTAGAGAAGGGACAGGGCAAGAAAGCAACCAGAAAGACACCAGGAAGCTGACGCTTTTCTGTTAGCCCCGCAACGTCACTCACTAACAACAGCGCAGCCGGAAGAAACTGGCAGGCAAATGTGCACAGATTTGTAGCATCCCTGCCTCCCAGACCCAAATAACGAAGAGTAGGGCAACAGTTTTCTAACTGGTATAGTGCCCAATAATTGTTCTAGTTCATCATTAGCGTCGGAACTTTTGCTTTGCACACATTTTGATAATAGAGTTAGGGCAAGGTGCCGCAGGTGCGTTGGCAGTGCTGCGAACACTGTGCGCACGGCTGGCAGCCTCCGGCACCACTCGCCTGGCCCCCGCTCATTTGCCGGCTGATACACAGGAGTGCGGTGTGGCTTCAAAATTGATCTTCCTGAGATCGTGTAATACGTGTGCCCAGTACATATGGCTTGGAAGGATGTGAAGATGCTGGAAGCCAATGGTTTGCATGTGGCATACCCCCACTTTATAATTCAGGAAGTGAAATTTGGAAAATTCATTTGTTCAAATTATGTAGCAAGTGACAGAGATTTCAACTGAAATGAGGGCTGAGACTCTGCCTCAACTTCCCCATTGGCCACGTGAAGGTAACAGTGCCCACATTATGTGGCTGTTAGTAGGACTAAATGTGTCCACAGATGCGGTATGCTGATGCACCAGCCTGGCCTCATACCCTAAGAGTATGCTATTTGCTCTTGGCAGAGTGACCCACCCTGCTGCTGTGCTCAGCTCCTCCTGCAAGGAGGCTACAGGTAGGGCTGCAGTTGGGGTGGCAGAAGCCAGGGGAGCACTAGCTCGACTCTGCCAGCCCAGAGGACTGGTGAGGGGGTGGCAAGGATGGGTCAGACTCGGGCGCCATCTGAACCCCTCCTTGCTCAGCTTGGAGAAGCACTGGACAGGAATCCTGATACATCAAGCTTGTCAAAATCTCCTCTATCTCCCAGCTGACAAGCTTGGGCCAAAGCTCCAGGGTGAAAGTTTTACCTGGGGAAGTGACAGTCTCATTGAGGACAAGCAGTAAGTCTGGTCGCCTCTGTCTTAAGCCCTGTTGGATTAGTGAAGACGGGAGGCTGAGGAATGGCTTCCTCCTCCCTGTGTTGGGACAATGTGCAGTTTCTCCGTGATTTCCTTCCATGAATTCCCTCCTTCCCCCAAGTGGGAGGAAACAGCCCACCACCCCAGGAATTTTCAATGAACTTTTATTACTTAAGCTGGGAAAAAAATTATATTGCAATCTATTTGCTATCACACATTTCTGAGGGAAATCAAAGAGTTTTGGACGCTCAGCAACTGTAGATAAATGTTTACAGAGCACCAGCCACGTGGTAGTTATGGAGACATAACACTGGGACTAACCCCACCCTCCCTTCAAGGGTCTCTTCAGTACCAGGGCACTCAGAGAAGCAATGACCACACATGTAAAGGTCACCATGGGGGCTGTTCCAGATGTTTTCCTATAATGCCCAAACACGATGGCAGCTTCTTCAGGCAGTCAGAGAAAGACTTCATGGTAGAGGTCATATCCAGGTTGAAAGCTGAAACTCCAAGTATGAGATTGCCAAATGCACTGAACCCCGGGGGCTGGGGGGTGGGGAATGCTAGAAGCAAGAGCATTCGAAGGCCTACTAGCTTTCAAAGAATTGAAGGAAGCTAACAGTAGCCAACAGATAAAGCTGGAAGGCCCCCCAGGGACTGTGCCTGAAGGGATTTGGGAACACAGAACCCTGGACAATAACTTGGGGGGCACCGTAGGACTTTGCACAGTTCCCATGGAGCAGGATAAGACAATCAGATGCACACAAGATTAGTTCCGGATGCTACATGGAAGATGGCTCCGAGTGAGGTAAGACAGGAGGTGAGGAAATCACAAAGCCGCCTTCTCTCAGCCAGGCAAACACAAGACGAAACAGGGAAGTGGCCAACGGAAGAGAAAAAAAATGAATGCATTCAAGAAATATTTAAAAGGTAGAGCCAACCAAACTTTGTAAGTAGCCAGGGATGGGTAGTTAGGGACAAGGAAGGGATGAAACCCAGAGGAATCAAGGGAGACGCCCACGTTGCTGGCTTGGGCTAGGGACTAGAAAGACCCTACTTTCCTTTCTTAGGATGGAGGCACAGGAAGTAGAGTGAGTTTAAGGAAGAAGAAGACAGATTAGTCCCGTGTGGAGTGTCCAAAGCCATCCCGATAGAAAACAGTTGCAGAGGACTGGATTCTCAGCAAACCATTAGCAGGACTGGGGAGATAGCTCAGTAGAATAAGCACTTGCTTGGTAAGTGCAGAGTCCTGAGTTCAAACCCCAGTACTGAAGGGGGAAAAAAATATTAGCAAAGTTTGAATGTGTCCACCAGAACTCATGCTGAAATTTTATTAGTCCTTACTGTAAAGCAGTAAGAGGTGGAACCAGATGGAGCCCTTGTATTGGGAGCGTTCTGCTCTTAAAAATGGATTAATCTATTCTTGGATTAAGGAGTGTTGTGAGAGTGGCCTTATAAAAATAAGCTGTCTCTGGCACACTTGCTCTGATTCACTATGTGATCCCCTGTACCACCTCAGGACTCTCCAAAGAGTTCCTAATATAGACAGCATAACAGGGACACTCCCCTCCACTCCCCTAAACCTGGGCAAATGTCCCTGGGCCAACCCCCTAACACTTGTCCTAAGGCCTACTACCTGGGAGCAGGGATAAGAAAAACGAAGAGCCCTGAGCCTGCCCTGGAAAATTCCAAAATCTCAAACCAGAATGCATGCATGTCATACCCTCTGATGGCCTCCAGTGATCTTTCTTTCCCTGGAGCTCACTGAAGACTCATGCATATGGACTACATCTCATACATCTAATTAAAGCAGAATGAATGATGGGAAAGGACATATGTACTGGACACAGCTGATATGACTCCACGCCCTGTTGATCACATTGTCAATCATACTCTGGAAGACCCGCCAGTAGGTGCCCTAGACTTGGGGCAACATTTAAATCCCTAAACCTAATGCTGTCTATGCTACATCCAATTCCTTGCACAAGAACCTAGAAACCTATTGGGGACCCTATCACCTGTGGTAACACCCCTGCCAGAAAGAAGACCCTTGTCACATGTATCCCTCCATGTCACATTTCTCAATCTCCAGAAAGGGAAGAAATACATCTACCTTCTCTATAAATTTCCCAGTCTCTGGCATTCTTAGCAGCAGAAAGCAGACCAACGAAGCGTTGTTGTGTCTTGCTTTCCCACTTCTCTGGGTGACCACACCCCACCTCTCCCTGCTGCTGAGTTCTCTACAAGTCAGCCAGTGAGTACTCCATGGTGGTGCATGTCTGTGACCCCAGCACGTGCAAGGCGGAGGCAGAAGGATGGCCAGGAGTTCAAGGCGGCCTGGGCTGTGTAATGAGGTCAAATTCAGCTTGAGCTACCAAGTAAGACCCTGTCTCAAGAAAACCAAATAAATTTATAAGCCAACAACCCTACCAACCAGTAAGTACTACCTTAAACACCACTTGCTATCTAAACTATTCTTAGCCTTTTGTTTTAGTAACTGATAAATTTAAATCTCCCTCCTCCAAAATTAATCCTGAATGAGAACAGGATGTGATGCACCAACAGACAAACTCGTAATTCTATTTAAAATAAGACAACTGTTACTCAATTCATAAATGCTTTCTAAACCAAAACTGAATTTTTGTTATTTATTGTACTATCACCAACCAGGACAGAGGGTTCCAATTTTTTTTTTTTTTTTTTTTTTTTTTTTTTTTTTTTTTTTTTTTTTTTTTTTTTTTTTTTTTTTTTTTTTTTTTTTTTTTTTTTTTTTTGTATTGAAGGCCCTCCTGTTATTATTCTTTGTAAAACTGAACACTAAGAAATGGAACATGAATTATTTGAATTTTTATTCTGTAATGGAAAATTCTAAGGTCCATGATATGAAATCAGATTCTCTGATCTCTTGGGGCCATGGCAAGGTTAGAGCCAGAAAACAGTATAGCTAGACGATCCCAGCAAGCAGTTGTTTTAAATTCACAAGTTGCCCCCTCACCCCATGCAAGTCTCTCAAGTGAACTTTTCTCTGGCAGAGACTGAAGTATAATTTGGTTCCTGTCTACAGGGGCTCCAGTCGCAGCTTTAGTAAAGCTTTCTTGCGTGTGGTCTTTGCCCAGATGGCAGCTGCTTCCCCCTGAAATAAGAGCGCCGAGTGCTGAAAAGAACCTGGAATGGGATTGGACCCTCGCAAGCAGAAAGAACAGGAGAACCACAGCCCCCCAACCCAGGGGGAACAGGTCAGTTGCGAGACAGGATCGAGCCACTTCCTCCGTTCAGGCTAGGTGAGGTTGCTTCCCATTGGCCCCATGGAACTTCATCATCATGGCGCTTGACATGGGAAGTATCTGTTGATGACGCCTATGTGCACATGAAGGCAAAAACTACTGAAGTCTTGGGCCTTTATATTTACCAGCCACAATTCCTGGCATGTCATAGATGCTCAATAAAATATGATAAGTAGCCAATGTCCCAGGAGTGCTTCTCAAGCCACTCTAAAATTAACAGAGTCACTTATATACATTGAAACACGTGATGTAATAAAATCTTAGTGATTCTTAGCTCCACTGGTAACGTTGATCCAGCCTCTGAAAAGCCCTTTACAAGAAGAACTTTTATGTGTCCCAAATAAATGTGACTTTCTCCCTGATCAGCCACTGTATGAAGTTTAACTTTTTTTTTTTTTTTTAATCTTGCTCCCAGGGGCCTCCTTTAAATATATTTCATTTCAAACAATATTTATTGATTATATACTTTGGTATTTATTGACCAAAATAAGCGATAAAGCACCAAGCATGACAGACCCAGGCCCTCATGGGGCTTCAACCCCAGAGACTCTGAGGCTGCCTCATTAGCACATTTTTACTTTTGAATGTGCAATACATTGCTAAGTGGAGCCCTTTGAGGTCCGAAGCCTGCTGCCAGAAGCTCAGACACAGGCCTGTTAATGGGTTTCAGCTGTCCTCAGGCTACTGCATACTGATGAATCCAAAAGGATTCTAAGAAAGCGCATCGAAGTTTCCCTTGAGCTTCCTCCATGTGGTACTACAGGGGGCCATCTCGGGACAGTCAAAAGGGGACAGGGATGTCCACTTTCCTGTGGCATCCTTTGCTGAGGCTTGCAATTGCCTGGCTTCATGCCACCCTGTGTGAATTTAAGAATGATGCCCCTGTGAGCAGAGCATTAGGAAAATGCTCCCTCCTCCCCCAGCGGAGAGAAGCCCAGGGAAAATGCAGTTTGGAGAGGGGGGCTTGGCCAGGATTTTAACCCCAAGGTGTGCCGTTAGCACGTCACACTGCTTGAGTCCCCGTGACCACCTCCCCAGTCCATACACATTGAGTGCAAACTGCGCCAGGGCACAGACATCACAGGTGGTTTAAATTAACCCTCGTAACTACGCAAGCCAGGTTTCCCGGTGAGATACGGAGCAAATTCCTTCCTAATATTCCCACAGCAGCCACAGGCACTGAGAGAAGAATCAGCTCCTCAACTGCCTCCCAAGACTGCAACTGATTTCTCTTCAAAACTCGTGATCTCACCAAGCTCCCAGAGCAAATCAGAAGTGGAAAATAAATGTAACCGCTGGCTGTGGGGTTTGCGACGAAGGTCCCCGCCTTTCCCTGGACAGGAATCAAGGTCAGCATTCCGACTTCCTGCCAGGGTCATATCACTAAAGAAACCCGGTCCAGGGGCGTGAGGCGTGCAGAGCTGAGGTTCCCAGCTAGTCACTTTTTGCAAGAAGCAGCCCAATGTGTCGTCGTCATAGACATTCGTTTATAATAAAACGAGCTGTGCTCTACGCTCTCTGGGCTCAGCCACTTCCGCCGCGCTGAACGGCTAATGGCTCAGTGCACAGACACAAGGAAAATCCATTATTTCCTCCACCTCTTTACTCAGTAAGCCTGACTTCAACTGTAGGCCCAGCCTGCCGAGGTACCCCTGGCCTGTTCATTAAGATGCACATGGGAAGGCCCCAATCCCAAGACCATGTCCTGTGGAAAGTCGCTTCTCTCCCTGAGATCACTGTGAGTGCGACAGGTGAAAAGCACCGCACACAGCTTCTCCAGCTCTGAGCCCCCGGCCTCCCCTGAATCTGGCACCCTGCTCAGCCCTTTGAGGTTGCCCCTTGGTCTGACCTTGGTGTCATGTGTGTGGCAGCTGCCCCCTCACTGGTGATGTCAGGAAGCCACCAGACCACAATGGGGCAGCATCACAGGGCTGTCTAGCACCTGTCCAGTTTACAGGCCTTGCCGATAACCTTGTGGGCCCCAGAGCAGCAGATCCCTCCTGGCAAGGGTACACCAGCTTTGCCTGTGCCTCTTCTCTTCCTGTCTCCCATCTTCCGGTCACCGCAAGGTCCGTACCCTCATAATTTCAGATGAGCTGATTGGCCCCTCCCTTCCCAGCCACCCAGGCCCCCCTCAGGCCAAGCCTCTGAGGGACTCAGCCTGCAAGTGGGCCACATGCTCCTTCAGCAGGACCTCGGCTTCCTGCTTGGTTTTCTTGAATGACATTCACCCTCCCTGGCAAGCAGCTGCTGTGTCAAAGAGCCGTTTTCTCTGCTTCTGCTTCTCTGCTGACTGGGGCTGCTGAAACCAGGCACAAGGGCTTCTTTCTTGGGCCCAAGTAAACAGTGGAAAGCTCCCCTGCCTCGAGGACTGCAGGTGGCAGCTGATGGCTGCGCACTCTGCTTTTCCAAACTATAGTTCTGAAACTACAGACTGGCAGGTGGCTTGGCCCTACCAGCTCTCAGTGCTAAGTTCTTAGGTTTGCAAACAGAAACCTAGCTTAGAGCTCTGGTGTGACAGCCCCCACTTCATGCCGAGCTTTCTATTGGACAGTCAGTCTCCGGCTTGTTTGTGAGACTCTGGCCACCTTCCTGCTCTCCTTCCTCACCCATCAGAACTGGAAAGGGACAGATAGTAACTTTTTTTCTTTCTTTGTGTGTGTGTGTGCCTCCTCCTCCTCCTCTTCTTCTTCTTCTTCTTCTTCTACTCCTCCTCCTCCTTCTCCTTCT
>PVJA010024763.1:0-31490 GCA_004027025.1 Myocastor coypus
AAAAAAAAAAAAAAAAAAAAAAAAAAAAAAAAAAAAAAAAAAAAAAAAAAAAAAAAAAAACACTTCCAGATGTTAATGTAAAATTATCCAGATGGCACAAAATAATCACCCAGAATACCAGCAGCAAAAGAAAATCAAACTGAAAAATGATTTCAAAAGAGAAATCAAAGTGGAGATCCTAATTTGATATTTTTGCTATGTAACAGCAGGCTACTTTTCTGATTTTTCTCAGTGGATACATATTGAAAGTTCTCTCTTCTATGATATAAGAACACTGTAGCATCATTTCCTAGCTGGAGTAATTAATAGCCGTTTTGAGGACAACGTCCTGAGACTTCTGTAACATTGTGTGTACTTACTGTGTTGTATTAAGTAGAGATCTCTTAGGTACCTAATTGGGAAATACACACAAATTCCTGTCATGTATACAACTTGTGCGTATGCATAGTCTAATGTGCATGGAAAAATTTGAGCACACAATGACAGACTCCCATTTTCTCAGTATCTCCTGCATTCTACACATAAATGAATGTACAGACCACAGGTTTCTAAGGGGTTGAATTCCCATCCCAAAATTTATGAGACATTGAAAGGCTACCTATGTCACTGGTCATGACAGTCAAACTTGCCAAGACAGAGCCCACTGCTGGCTCCCAGGAGTATGCTTTCCTGTTTGCCTGTGTGTAGGGAAGGGCCTGCACATATATTTATGCAACGTAGACTGAGGACCTGAGACATATAAGAAGAAACCCACCCCTTCATCATGGAACGCCACACCTTTCAGCAATGCTAACAACTCTGCACACCTCTCTGCAGTAAACCCTAGCAACTTTTGTCACCTAATCATCTATGAGAGGACATCAGGGAGGATTTTACCTGAAATGATGGCATATAAAATATCCGAGGACCTGTTGTGAAGCAAATAAAGCCAACACTCACTCTAGTTATCTGACTTGAAGCAAAGCAAACAAGCAAAGGCAATTTGTATTCCTATCTCAATAAACATCCAGTTGTAGTTTTCCTTCAGGGAATATTGGATGAGTTAATATTCGTATCCGCAGAAACTGACTCAAATGCCATTGGAATCCTTAGCTGTCCCTTACTTAGCCTTGCTGTCTTCTAGCAGGATGGCTTGTTTACTTCGTGTGCAGCTGTGAGTTCTGGACTGAGCTATAGAGATGTGATTTTCCAAAATAATTTAAAGTTCTCTTTCCAGATCATAATGGTTCAGCATATATTTAGTGGTTTTTCTTGACTTAATTATGTTATGTTTTCAACCCTGCTTTACATTTACCTTATTTTTATATGACCTATCCACCTATCTATCTATCTATCTATCTATCAATCTATCTATCTATCTATCTATCTATCTATCTATCTATCTATCTATCTATCTCTATCTCTCTCTTAAATGCTAATATCTTATTCATGACTGGCAGACATGATTACAGTCTTCCATGGCCTGGAGACGCTGCTTCTTCCTCTTACATTAAAACCTCAGTATTGTTGGAAATAGTGGCATCTGTTCCCCTTCACATTCTTTGTTTCTTTTTTGATAAAATTCTCAGTTGGCTGAAAAATTACCTGTATTATTTTCAGAAAAGAACGTCAGGCACCAACTGTGCTATTTTTCTAGCAATGAGGATAAAATGTCCCTAACCAAGCCTTATCTCTGTCCTAATGCGAACCTTATCCATGGCTGAACTCTAATGCAGGCATCGAACAGGCTAGGGGTGCTGGCTAATTTTAGCACAGTGCTCTGTGGGTAAGAACTACAGAGATGCTCCACGCGGCCCTGGACACCACTTCCCCTCATTTTGGCATGGTCCTAATGGTTTCTTTTCCCAAGAATATCATTTACAGCTTGCTGTTCAGATGCTCTTTCTGTGGTCCTAGAGAAGGTTTTGCGCTGATGTGATGGTAGTGTTGGTTTGATTTCCTGTCTTCGTGAATTATGATAAAAGTGCCCTGAGCGCTCCCGCCGTGGGCCTCTCAGACAGGCAGACAGGCGGGGGTGGAGAATCGCCCCGTTGGCCCCGGCACCTCACTCCCTGACCTGCCACGGCCCAGCTTCTGACCCTTTCCCAAAGTCGGAGTGATCACGGAAGGTGAATAACATTTTACATTGATTGAGAACATCTAGGTCTCCATGACAGCTTCTGGCACAGGAGAAATTCCCTTATGCAGTGCTGGGCTGTGTGTAAATGACTCATGAAGTAGTGTGGCCTTATTAGGAACAGATGTGGAATGGAATTAACAAGTAGAGACTTTGGCAGTGCACTGCACAGCACAATACAATACAGGCTGACGATGAAGTCAGTTGCTTTGTTTATTTGGCTTTTCTTTCTATGACAAAAGCCTATCCTTTTTTGTAGGCATTTCCTTAGCCATTCTCTCAAGACAAACGCCTTAGCCTTTAACTAAACAAAAACGTGGCATTGTTAGTACAGTACGTGTTTTGAGTACAAAATGTTTACATTTATCATAAGGAGTGGGGACATGTATGTAACATATTTTTATTCTTTGCAGAAGAAAGGCAAAGCCAGACACATTTCATGAGACAGAGAAAAACCGCCCACCTGCTCTCCCTTATGCCCCAAACATCCTTATTTTTACTTAACAAGCCCTACACCATAATATTGTACAGGGAATGAATGCCACGCCCATAAACTCTGTGTCTGTGACGTGTTTCTGTAAGGTGCTTTTTCTCCTTCTAAGTATAAATTTAAAATGGAATTCTCTCATTCTGTGGTGGTGTGAGCTCCAGGCAGACAGCCTCTCGGCTGCTGAAGGAATCGTGGTGTGTGGACGCCTGGCTGCGAACGCAGCCTCCTCTGCTGCCTGTCTTCTCCACGTGCTGACCATGAAGTTCTGGGACTCTCCCCACTCTCCATCGCTCTCTGTAGCCCCGCTACCCCAAGGCTTTTCTGTAGTGGAAATGCATTTGCCACCTTTCCCCATACTCTTGGGCTCTTCTCTGATGTAGTTCAGGTCTTATGTAATGCCTCGCAAAGAGGAATAGCCTTCATTGCAGGCCTTTATGACAGTGCTTGCCACAGCGGTGACTCAATAGTTATTAATATGAAACGAAAACCTGCACTGATGGCCTACAGAAGCTCACAGCATTTCCTCGTGATGCCACGTCACTTGCAGGTTGACGTACAACGACTCCCGCCATATTTTTCGTTCCCCATGGTTTGAGTAAGGCCTTGGCTCAGCAGTGGTAAAAATGTGAGAGGCTCTATTGCAGCTAATGTAACACAAAAATTTCACCGTGTGAGAGGATAGATGTGTGTACAATGTGAGAGTGACGAGAAAGGAGAGCGAGATGTTTTCGCCCCCCGGAATGATGTGAAGATAAGGGGAAGGCAACATTCAGAGATCTCCAGGACGTTTTTCTTTGAAAAGCAATGGAGGCCCTTTTCATCTGCTTGACATACTCTTCAAGCGTTTTCACCAGTAATCTTGTTACAAGGGAATTCATCTTGAAGAGAATAATGGATAACCATTATAAGAAGGTGTCAGGGGTTGAAATGTGTGAAATAGCTTCAGAATGCTGACAGCTGTCACTCCCGATAAAACCAGCATCGATACGTGTGATCACGCTGCACACTGAGGAAACTGGGATGTGCCCATGGAAACACAGGGATACACAGAAATGCTGTAACTACAACTATTCTCTGGTAAGAATACGCCTTCACATTCTGCCTAGCTCCCCACTGTACCTGATAGAAGGCTTGATTATTCATATGCAGATGCTATTTCCCGTGCTCTCCTACTGAAAATCTAGAGCCATAGGCAGTATGACTGATTTCTGCCTTAATGTATGCCCTATTATATTTCAGTGATAAAAAGAACGTCATAAAATAAGTATACAAATTATTCTGCTGATTAATTATTATTTTCATGAAAGTGTGATTTCTCTTTGATCTTTTTACTAAAACATTATATATAGTTAATGTCAGTTTGAAAGAGCTTAAATTTCTGAAATTGCATGTTTATTAATAAAAAGCATTTAACATGGGTCAAGCGTCCAGTAGGTTGGGTGTTAAAGGCACTTAGCAGATGAATAGGAAAATAAACAATTCTCATTACTGGATGAAGCTGAAGAACAAATTTGCCCAAGGGATGTATAATTTCATAACTTGCCATCTTGCCAAAGTTGCCATTCTTCTTATAAAATTAGTAATATAGGGGTTTGGTTAGAATTTAAACTGTCTATGTCTTCTGTATTTCTTGGGTAGCAGAATTCAACAAAGATATTCACTTATGCATTTCCAGTGAAAATATTTGGTTGTGGTCAAAGGCGCAAAGCAGCATATATCCTCAGGCTAGAAGGCATTGAAGTAGACCTTTCTCCAGTTTTCACTTCTTAGCAGGTTACCTGGTAATGCAGCTCCTAATACTGTCTGAAATTTGCTTGTAAGTGCAGTGGTCACTATTCCATTCCTAGGTTACGTGTCTCAAGGACTTTTGATGAGAGCTCAAGAGTTCATATAGTTTCCCTAAAGAACAGAAGCTTATTTTCACAGCTGGAAGTACCTCTGTTATATTTTCAAGTATATACTTCTGCAATGAAGATAACAGTATCTCATCTGTCCTGTACGAGACTGATTAACTGACACCAGCAGACACTCAGGTTTATTTCTAGTAGAAATACAGGCCAATGCTTAACCATCAACAGGATCATGACAGCCTTTACCTCCAAAGGAAAATGCAAATTTAGAAGGAGGTTGATCGGGGCTGGGGCGATATCTCAATAGTCTAATCCCCTGCCCGGAACACACAAGATCCCAAGTTCAATTCCTGATAACACATGCTGTGTTGGCCATGTGCCTGTAATCCCAGCACTGTGGAGGCTGAGACAGGACGATCTCTTTCAGTCCGAAGTGTGTATGAAGACCCTGCACCAAAAACAACAAAAGAATATAACAGAAGGCAGACTGGACCTAAGAGCTCAGTTTAGGAAGTAGAATGATAATGGGATGTCAGAAGATCTGGGCCAGATATTAATATTGAACATTATTTACCACACTGTGACCTCAAGCACATATTATCTCGTCTCCAACTGTAAAGCAAGAATAATAATGATAATAATAAAATGTATCTTCCAGTGTTTACTAGCTTGGGGAAGGATCAAGTGCTAAAGTATAAGGCCAAGTTTTATAGCTGCCAAGTTGCCATAGATGAAATGATTATCATCAATATTATTGATTATAAAAAACAGTAATTAGCTCTTATCTTTTGCATTTGTTAGGAATTTACATTTCGACGGAAAGCCTCCTGCTCTTCATTGGTGATCTGAAATAAAACCAGTGAGATCTGCCAGATCGTGCACGGCATGTTTGTGCTGGAATTTAAACATGAGCCCAAATGCTAGAGGATTAGTAAAGTCTCTGAAGCCAAAACAGGCAGCAGCTCAGACCCAGGGCTCGGCCACCTCCACGTGGAGGTGGCAGGTCCTGCTCGGAGATGGCGATTGAGGCTTTTAGAGACCAGCTGGTTTCCAAAGATTTCTCAAAACACAGAGGAAATCTTTCACAGGCATTGTGACTCTAAGAAAGCCTCAGAAATCCCACAGAGCCTGGCCCCACAAACAAGACGGTTGGATGTGACACTGTGCAATGTCTTTATTTCACAGCCCCCATAAATCCATTCAGGACCCTGGGGCAGCCAACAAGGACAAGAAAGAGGATTTCCAGAATTACTTCAGAAAGTGGCAAGAGATGATGAAACAGGGGTGTTCAAAGCAAGCACAGACATTTCCAAGGGGATTAATGCCAATGTATGTCTCAAGCCTTCCCTATATATTTCGCACATATGCCATCTCCTTTTCTGCAACATTGAAACAAGATCTCTTAAGTATTAGTATTATTTCTTCAAAATCCAATTCTCATTCAGTTCCTCAAAGTACATTTGCTTTTCAAAAGTGGAATATTAATTTTGTATTTATTTATTTTTATTTTTAATTCTTTGTAATTTAGTGAAGAGTCTATAGGGTGTTCAGGGTCTCACCTCTGGATCCAATGCATAGTGATCTGCCTGTTTTCAGCCTCCCAAGAACTGAGATTACAGGTGCACACTACCAGGTCTAATTTCAATTGCCATCTCAGCATGCTCCAGGGCCAGGGCCAGCACAGCAGGCCTGGGGGGTCGAACCCCCAGCCCCTGTTTGGCTGGCGCTAAGAAAATTAGTTTTCAAGGGATTTCCTGATTTCATGCACAGTATTTTTCACATGGAGAAGTGACTGCAAATCAAGAGAAATATAGAAACGATGTAGTATTCATGGTTGGTCTTTACCTGATTACAAGGGTGTATTTTCAGTATGCTAATGAAATGTCTTAAGTGATAGATGGACTTTTATGTGTGCATCACACTTTCCACCCCAGAATTTCAAGAGCGTGTGCAGTCCGCATGAAGTTGCCTTGTTCATTCCTGAGAGAACCAGCCCCTTGAGCCCTTACTCTGAGGCAGCTCTTTCTTGCTCTAGGGTGCTGGGGCTTCAGGGTCCCTAATGCAAGAAGTAATTTTGGAGAAAGGAACTCTGAGACCCCAGGCAGTCACTTGCCTAACTAGTTATGCAGAACAGATACAAATTAGCACCGCCCCACTGCTTCCGTCTGGAGGAGTGACTCCCAGGAACACCCAGAAAGCTATGTCTTCCCTTCCGTCCTCCCATGACCACACGCTCTCACCTGTGACCTCATATGGCACCCTTCACAATATTATGTCAGAAGAGAGTTTCTCACATTTAAAAAATATATATGATGTCTCTTTCCTTCTTTATCTATTTTCTGTATGCTCAACCTCACACACACGTCACATTATGGAAAAAAATAATTCTGCTTCTTCTCTCCTATAAAGCTCTTTCACACAGGAAATTGAAATAATAGCAAAGTTCTACATGTAGTTTTCCAAAACAAGTGTCTTCAAGAGTTAATGATGGCTCCTCCAGGAATTTTTATGCAAGGCTCGTACATCTCAAAAGCAAACTCAAAGCCAGCCCAAGCTCCATTGAACTGCACGGTAGGAGACAAGCCAGAGTTGTGTCAAGAAAGAAGGGAACTCAGGTGTAAGTATCTTCGAGTGCTGTCAGAAAAGGGAAGCACAATCACCATGGTAACCAAAAAGTATTTAGTTATCGGTTTAAGGACATCTAAATAAATTAATAATAATAATAATCTTAGGCACAGAACAGGGAAAACCTTCCACAGGTAAACATGAGTTATGATTTTAATTCTGGGATTCCTTAAGCCAGCTAAGGCCACAGCCCCATGCTCCAGATCTCATTGATAGGCTCTCTCTCTGTCACCGCTTTGGCCACCTCTGAGCGACCTGCTTCAGAGCTCAGAGTTTATTTATTGACCTCATCTACCCAGAGAGTCAGACTACAAACAGCAACCTTATTTCCCGAGGTAGAACTGTTCAGCTCTTCTTCAAGTATTCAAAATGCTCTGTACTCATCCCCTGAGTAGCTGGGGCCCTCCTGTTCTCCAGGCTTTAAGAAAGCTGCAGATGTCTGGGGACTCGAACCCATCCTGGGTTCTATGACAAGCATACCTTGGGGTTCCTGAGCTCCTCTTGATATCATGGAGTTTAAAACCCCACCCTTAGAAACAGCTCTTAACAATGTCCTAGATAAGTTCTAGGTACTGTCAGCTTCTCAGTGGTGCCTATAAGTGTCAGGCTTGTATAATTTTCCCAGTGGCACTCACAGCCACGTCTTGGACTGAGGCAACTCTAGGGGTCACGACAGTGGCCGTGGCTGCTTTGACTCTCTGTGGCACTGTTAGAGTGCCATGTCAGTGTGGTGGTGTTCCAGAGCTTCCAGCTGGCTGGTCTTGGAGCAACAATGGTCCTATGATCTGTCCCTGTATGCCCTACAGCTCTATGGGAAACTCAAACTCCTCTCAAAGCAGGGGAGCCAGGTCTCTGCTGAACCTGTCTTGACATTGACAAGATAAAATTGCTCTTCAGAAAGGAAACTTTTTGAAGGCTTTTGCTCCAGGCTTCCTTTCATTTCCAGCCTGGATGACAACACCCAAGGTGAACCCTCCACCATTCTCTTTTATCCCTCCTTTGGCAGACCCTGAGACTCAGTGCTCTGTAATCATCTCATAGGCCTAGAGAGCTGCTCTTCTTCCCTCGGGTTCAGGTCTAGGATGAAAGATTGCAGTGTTAACTGATTTGTTGGTAAGAGCTGCTTTTTCATCTTGGAGTTGGGTACGGGTCCTAAGGTCTCCTTCTGTAAATCCATAGGATTAACATTTGTTGATCTTTGAATCCCAGGTGAGTTGGAGAGCTTGGGAAGACTGAGCCAAGCCAGGAGGGAGGATGAGCTGGGGGTCACTGAAGCAGCAGAGTCTAAGAAAAGAAGCAAGGTGGAGACGAAGGAGGCCAGACGGCAAGGCAAGTGGTCTGGAGAAAGGTAGCACCCTGCCATGGGCTGCATGCCGTCTGCTGCCATGAGATTTGGAGAAGAAGTTGGAGGTCAGCGCAGTGAAGAATATTCTAGCTCTGACTGTCAGGATCCATTAAAGAATATTTCGAATCTAAAGTGGTATACTTTTCACCTAACATATAATAAATACTTTTGTATATTCTAAACATTTTGATACACGTCTCCAAAATTCTTCAGGCAAATGAAAGAACACTAAAGCTGAGAGAGTAGGTTTCATGTTAGTCAGAGGAAGACTGATAGTTCTTTTTTAAAAAACAACAAAAAATGTTTAACCTTAGTGCATTTCAATCAAGACATGTTTATCTCATGACGTATTGCTTTATCAGTGGACTTAAAAATACTCTTTGGACCAGCCAGAGAGCTCAGCAGACTAAAGCACCTGTTTAGGCAGATGCAGGGACTACGGCTTGATCCTTGACCTGCTGTGCATGGCCCACCCCCGGGGCACGCTGAGAAGGCAGCTGAGACTGGGCACGGTGCACACACCTATAATCCTACCACTTGGAAAGCTGAAAATAGGAGGATCATTATGAGTCTGTTCTGAGTAGTGAGACCCTGTAGACCCTGTACTAAACACATAAAAATATGGGACCCGCGAGGTGGGTCAGTGGTCTAAAACACCTGCCTAGGAAAGCTTAGGCAACTACAGGGACTGTGGTTCGATCTCTAACACCACAAGCTGCACCAGCCCCACCCCCAGGGGAGGCTGACCTGGCTATAATATGTAAAAAATATAAGTAAATAAATATAAATAAAGTAATACTACTCTTTTTAAAGGCCTGTGAGAAAATAATTATGCTATGCTTAGTGAAAAATGTACATTACAAATTATGGTGAATATGGAGATATTTTTGTCCAAACTAGAATCTTACTCGGAGGGTAATAATACTTTCTGGCCAATAGAAAGAAAATACAGTTTACGAAAGAGAGACAATACATGTACAAAACAAGTAGGTGATACAGAGAAAGCTGTTTGCTCAATGTTGTTCTTCTCCCAAACACAGAAGCTCAAGCATGCTGCAGGCCCA
Organism: Myocastor coypus; assembly: GCA_004027025.1. Taxonomy (NCBI): domain Eukaryota; kingdom Metazoa; phylum Chordata; class Mammalia; order Rodentia; family Myocastoridae; genus Myocastor; species Myocastor coypus. Next base: position 9,491 of record PVJA010024763.1, read on the forward strand.
TACTGAGTAATAGCCTACAAATGTCTCTTAATTAGCTCTTAAAATGCCCTTTAAATCTGTCTCAGATCCAAGCTGTGCATGGACAATGTTGCAGTGTAACACACTGAAGTGGATCCCAGAACAGAAAAAAAGATGTAAATGGTGAAATTCGTGGAGTCCGAGTGAAATCTGCAGCTCGGTTCACAGCAATGTACCGAAATTAACTTCTTCGTGTGCCAAGAGTGCTCTGTGAGACGTTTTCCTTAGGGGTAGCTGGATGAGGAGACATGAAGCGCCTCTGTTGTCATGTTTCTGCTACATTAACATGATTCAAATTCAATTTTTTAAATGAACACGGGACTCTGGTTCTCTTTGCAGCGATTACATAATTTGGATCCGTGTTTTTCAGTGGCAGACTAAATAAAACACACATGAAACTATGTGCTTAAAACCATCTGAGAGCTTTCAAGAGGCTGAGAAACCATCTCCTCAAAGATGGAGACGATGTCTAGGACATGATACACCAGTCACAACCTTGATCCACGAACTTTTTCCTACACAAGATACAATGGGTGTGAGACTGAGCCATGTGTTTGACAACTTTGCTTTATTTAGAGGACACAAGTTGGGTCCTGGGACTTGGAGGGGTGTAACTTTGACAAATACCACACATATTGCCAGCCTAGGGATGTGAAATAAAGCATGTACCACTGGCTTATGGAACAGTTTGAATTGGCTGAGTTTCTCAGAAATTTAAATCCCTAAACTGTTTTAAGACTATGAAGATTGCTGTGGGGTCAAAAAAGCATCAGAAAACCTTCATGAGATGAAAATAATGTCTTAGTGCTTCAATTATTTCTACACATACTTTTTGAAATTCGACTTGTACTATGCAAAGTGACCAGGTATATGAAGCCATAAAACAACATAGGAAAGAATCAGCAGGCAGCCAAAACCTTTCCACGAAGGCCAGGTATGAAAATCATCAAACAAAAATCTGTTAAATAATTGTTACATTATGCTGAATAAGGCACAAATAAAACTTTGAACATTTTAATATAAATTATATTAAATTAAAATTTTAATACTTATGACTTGAATATACTAGAAACTTTAAACATCTATATGAAAATGAACAACTTTAGAAATTGAAGAATATGACATATAAAATCATAATATTGTGAACTGTTTGAATTGATTTTTGCATACTAGAGAATGAATGCACTAGAAGTAGACCAGAAAATAAAATCTAGAATTAATACACAGAAGGATAAAAAAGCCATAAAAAAGAATAAGCTACTTAATATTTCCCCAAAAAAGCTTCAAATTACATTTGAGCATACATGTGGAAGAAAAGAGAACAGAGAGGAAGCAATATTTGGGGAACTGCTGGATGAATTATTTCATGAAGGGGAAAAAGGCATTGCTATGCAGATAAATCAGCCCCACAAGCCCAAGCCAGAAAAGGAAAGGGTGTGACTTCGTGCACATCTGTGTGACAGAACTCAGCACTAAGACCTGGGTCTGCTCGGCACAGGCTTATGTGGCAAGGCTGCTCTGTGTGGCCAACAGGCACTTGAAATATGTCTAGTGCCACTGCAAACCAGAATTTTAATATGATTTCAATTAATTGAACTTAGAATTAAAATCACATATGGCCGGTGGCTATGTAACCATGCAAAGTGTGTTTGGAATATCATAATAACTCCACTAAAAATCAAAGATAAAAATTTTTAAGAGAACCAGTGAAAAAGTACACTGAAGACAATAATTAGACACCTATTTTCTCCCCACAGAAGACAATAAAGCACACTAAAATGAAGTACCAGCAAACTTAAAATTCTTGGCTCATAACTATATACTTTAAAAATGGAGGTGCTTCTCTTGTATGGCTTACTTTAACACAGAGACATTATGGCAGATGAACCAATGCTGGCCATTAGATACAGCTGGCCCTGAAGCTGCAGGGACACTGAACTATTGGCTTTCTCATTCAGTAAGTTATCTTCTCATTCTAATGTCTTCCATTTACTCTGAGGAGAGGGCGATTTACTAATCCTGGCACTTTCTTCTACCATCTGGTTTTACTTAGTAGGTTATATGTTTCTTTGTTTTATTTTATTGTTACAGTTCTGCAAACTTTTGAACATTGACCTCTAATAATTGCACATTAGGCTGAGGTAGGAGCAGTGCAAGCCAAGTGTTATGGTTTATGTCTAGTTGTCCCCCCAAAGCCTCATGGAGTCACTGGGCAGGGACTTCTAGAGTTTGAGACTTGATCCATGATCCCTGGGATTATAGGTTTTAGTACTGATGGGATTATGGGTGGAAGTACTTCTGGGATTATGGGTGTAACCTAGGGCGGGAGCTAAGGCGGAGAGCCTGAATGTAATATAAAGAGAGACAGAGAGACAGACTGGAGCTCTAGCTGTTGCTGTTGCTCTGCTGCCGTGTTTGGTTGGCTACTTCTGCTGCCATTTTGCTGCTGTTCTGCTACCATGAACTGGATGCTCCCTGCCCTGCTCCACTCAGCCTTGGGCCATCCGAATATGGACTGAAACCTCCAGTAACTGTGAGCTAAATAAACCTTTCCTTCCTTCATCTCAAGTGTCCGGTATTTGTCCCAGCAATGAGCAAAAAAAGTAACTAAGACACCAAGCCCAGCCTGGGGGACAGCAACTTAGCTGGATTTTGTCTCATAAATAAAAACCTATTAAAAAATTAAAATAAAATGAAAGCTCTGGGTTCAATCTCTAGTACTGAAAAATTATCTACCAACCAACCAACCAATAAGCAAAAATACCCAAATTAATGATTGAGAAAAACATTTATTGGGGGCAAGTGTCCAAAACTTTTAGACTATCTGAAATTTCATAAGATATCTAAATCTGAATACAGTTCTTAGAACTTTAGAACACAAAATTGTCTTAAAATATTTCACACATTAAATATACCTATCAGAGATATTCAACCTCAGAGAGATTAATGGGGCCATGCGAGGTTCCACAAAGGACGGTAGCTAGGCTAAGCACCCAGGCCTGGATGGCTCATTCATGTTTTCTCTATGATGTTATCTCAGAAAGGATGCTGCCTACACCAAAGCCAACCACAGAATGCCGTCTCCTTGATTGCTTATTAAGTTTGGCAAGACTCAACTTTGTGGGTTTCTACATCTATTTTTAGTCGTTACTAGAGTATGAAAGGAGCATTTCCCAGTCAATTAGGAAACCTGGTTTCTTATTTCAGCTGCTGCTGGAGAACTCCAGGTCTTTAACAGTATCTCCTATCCTGTCCCTCCACCCTGCCTGATTACTGTAAAAAGTAAACCGTATAAAATGAGCAGACAGTCAAAGAGGAGCTTGAATTTAATTATGACTCTTAAATTCTGCCATCCAACTTAAAGCATTTTGGGTCACTCTCTGTTCCTTACTTCAGCCATTCGCTGTAAGAAGCTGACCTACGGGATCTATCAGACGACAGTCGAGTTTGCCTAAACCGTCACCATGACTGAGTAGTTCCCAGTGAGTGCTGTGTAGGAATGAATAGTACAAGGTCATCCGAGCACAGAAAAAGTCAGGGAGCAACCTGTCCGTCCCATGCAGACAGGCGGACATGGTCTACAGGGAGGAGATCCCGTGTGAATGGCTAGGAATTGGCACACCACTGGACACCACATTTCCATCTCGGGATGTCTTACATGGCTCAGCCACCTGCTGAATTGAAGTATTTTTAAACATGGTCACCAATAGCTTTAATATACAATTACAAGTTTGGGGTAAACACAGGAGCTAGCAGAAGAATAAATAACATTATTTACACACGTGGCTTCTCTCTACACTCGCTTATGCCCCTGTCCTCTAGCCCACATGACTGGGGATTGGCCTCTTCTGGTCAGGAGCAGCTTGGACAGTGGTCTGGCTTTCCGTGTTGGACTCTTTATTATGTGGCAGACTGGGATCTCTTGCTGAGAGCACCATTCGGAATGCGTCACCCCCAAAGTGAGATTTTTGCACATGAAATTTTGAAACAAAAGTAAGGCACTGCTAAACATTCACACAATAATACTGCCAGGAGGATGTTTGATAGACTGACGTCAGAAACGTAATGTTCTGCCAGAAATGTTTAGGGATTCTCTTCCCACTGACTGGGAGTGGGGAGGGCGTGACAGAATGTGGCGGGAGAACCCTGAAAATGTGCCTATGAAAATCAGTCTTAAGACAGACGTTTTGGTGCCCGCTGTAATGTCGGCGCTCTGGGAGGCTGAGGCGGGACAATGGGACGCTCAAGGCCAGGATGGTTAACTCAGTAGCATGGTTACCTCTTCTCTCAAAAATCAAAAACTGGGCCAGGGATGTAGCTCAGTGCAAAGGTCTTAGGTTCATTGTATGGTAGCACCAAAAACAAACAAACAAACAAACAAACAAAAACGGTGGTGCCTGCTTCAGATGCTGCCCGCGAAGGAGAGCCACTCAACCATGAATACAGCCCGTCCCAGCTCGGGAGGCTTCAACTTCTTTTTCTTTTTTTCCGAGCTTTAAAATGGTGAGAAGGACAAATGATTCCCATAAAAAAATGTACATTAAATTATGACCTGGAATCTCCTCCTGGGCTACTCTGTGGTGTAAACCTCTACCACGGCGCTGCTCAGGGCAGAGCTACAGGTCTGAGGTCACTACCCAACCACAGAGACTCGACAACCTAGGCTGTACGGTGCAGTCACATGCGCGTTGGCGTGTTGTGTTCTGTGCCGTCACATCTCATTAGATCCACAATGTGCTCCAGTGTGTCTCTCCACCCATCTGACCTTGTGGTCGTCACTTTTGCCCACTACTCGATCTCCATAAATCACATGAGTTCCACATCACCTCATTATACATAGACTTTACATGCACTTTGGCCAGCTGTGGGCTAATGTAAGGATTATGAGCATGTTTTAGGTACAGTAGGTTAAGCTGTGATGTTTGGGAGGCTAGGTATGTTACATACACTTTCAACTGTGGTCTCTTCAACTTATGATAGCTTAATTAGGACATAACGTCATGGTTGGATGAGGAATATGTGTTTAAGTCCATGGACGAAAGAAGGCAAGCCACATAAGAAGTCAGGAATGTGTAATGAACGGGCATTAGGGAATATGTAAGAATTACTGATTCAACATTTAGATATTTGAAAAGAGGTAACTATAGCATTTCCTGTTATTATTTGTTAGCGAATAGTGGAATTAGTTAATAGAGAAGAGCATAAATGTGAACACTGTTTAATCATTAAATACAAATTATATATTTATATAAGATAACAAACAGTTTTAATTCAATTTGAAGAAGGAGAGACCAAGCCATAAAGAGTTTAGGTAATTTGGTCAGGGACATGTAGATGATATGGAAGCCATGGCTTAAGTTGGAAGTCAGTGGCTAAAAGCTAATGAATACTTCTAAAATCTTAATTGCAAGATTAAAAAAACAAATAACAACAACAAAAAGAAATGACAGGGCCCCAGAACACTTTGGAGCAGCCATCCCTGCTCCACAGGCCCCAGCACAGGCACAAAATCCTACACTGTCCTCTGCAGCGAGGCTGCACCATGGCTGACACTTTCTTTTTATCCAGGCCTTTCATGTAGATTTTGTGTCTTCACTACAGATTCCCTCTCCTGTCCATCTCAAGAGCAAAGTAGACACAACACCCAGGTGTCCTCAGGTCTCTCGTCCTCTTTAACCCTAGCAATCCTCCTTGTCAAGAAAATCTCTTTCTACATAAAATTAATCGTGGACTTTCCAATGTAAACCCATTTCTCCTTCTCTGATCTTTCCTGAGATGGGAGACAAATGAAGGCAGTTAACATTCTAATCATTACGGGTTTTTCTTTCCATTTAATAACTCATTCAAATATACTTCTGCTAAATCCCACTTTTAAATTTCTCTGACATTAATTACTGATAGCTTCAATCTTCCTGACAGGCCTATCTTGCCATATGAAATGTACTTCAGCGGCGAGGGTTTTTCACCTTACCTCTCCGTTTTCTAAAGGATGGATCTTGGAATAAAAGGAAGTGCAGATGACCTCGTCGTCTTTGGCATAAGACGGTGGACCTGTGCGGGGATAGATGCCGTAGCGGGTCAGGCACTCAGTGTCGGTCACAGCGTGATATTGCCAGGGCTTGTACTCAACATTGTCCAGGGAGCGCTCCAAAATCCAGTTTCCGGGACGAGGGGAGTTGGCTGCCTTGACAATCACGTAGGCGATCTGGAACACCTGGGGAGAAGTAGCCATAGCAGGGCTTTGAGTTTCAAGGTGGCTTCCCAAGTTCATGTCAGACAGTATCTAAGGCTAAACGGGGTAGCAGACTTGGTTTCTGATTTTCGATAATAACCCTATCAGGTTGGGTTAACTGATTTTGCTAATGCATGCTCATATGTAATAACTTTTTTTCTATAAAAATAATTTCATTAGATACCCATGACTTCAAAAGCAAAGAATTAAGAATCGATCTTAATTTTCAAACAAATCATTAGCATAATTTTACCTAATTTTGAAAGTTCTGTTGTAACCATAAGCCCTGAAAAGCTTTACTGTGTAGCCATTTACTGATCTTAGACATTAGGGACAGTCACATGGACAATGGAAATTACATATGTGAGAAATACATACGTGTTTTTGCAAACATAGTTAAAATTTCACTCAGTCCTTTAAACACATGGCTTAAGTGGGCTTCCTGTACTACAGCAAAAACAACCAAGGGCTTTGGAGGTACAATCTGTGCTTACATCGTGTGATCAACTTTTCTGTGAACCTGGGAAGATTGCTTTTCCATCTCTTACGTGTCTTTCCTCTAAATTAAGCTCAGAAAATGGGCACACGGCTTAGAGACAGTTTGGATGAAAGGAGATAACGTGCGGAGAACCTGGCTAAGAACTCGATGGTAAATATCAATGCCAATTTGTTTATATCCACAAATGGAAATAATGACAAGGAAATTCCAGCGAAATGCAGACAATTGATTGCTACTGGCACATGCTAAATAAAGGGCCTCTGTACTTTTTTTTTTTTTTCAAGAGCTAAGTATGTAAACAAAAAAAAGAGCTTATCATTTCTGTAAGTCTTTAGCGACAATGAGAGAGAATATAGCAATCTTCTGTTTTTAAAGCTTTACAGAATTTGATGGCAAGAGACATGTTCTGGATGCTTCGTGGTAGTGCCCGTGTTGTTCTGAGGTCTGAAAGAATAGCAAGTAGGCATCGCTGAATGGAATTTATGTGCAGTGAGTTGGGTAGGAATAAACACAAATCACCTTTGATTATTGTTGCACCACAGATGAGTTGCTATTATGTGATATAAACAAGGCATGAGAAGCACAGTAGTAATGGGACAGTAGGTTATGCTCTTGATTGGTGAGTGCTCTTAGAGCTTGAGAGCTCTAAGCTCTGGGGCTGGCGTCTCTGAGAGCGTAGCCGGAAGGACAACTGGGCGAAAGGACTGCTCCACTCCCAAGTGATTAGAGGGCTGTCCTGACACAAAGGGACTCCTCCCAGGAAAGTTCCAGAAGTCAACTCTCCCTGCTTCGCTGTTCTGAGAAGAGATCTGCATGAACTCATGCACAGTACCTGTGGGATATTCCCCAGGGCTGAGTCTAAAATGTAAGAAAAAGACATCGAACTAGAAGGAATGGCATGAGTGGCTGGGCCCCTGATCCTCTGACCGCTCGAGGAGAAGGAGGGCTCGCGCTGAGTGAGCAGGAGGGGAATCACCTGCCTTCGAATGACTGCAGTTGGGCTTGTATTTACCTCTCGGGCATTGATGAGAAGGATCTCATGCCTAAAATAGTGAAACGGCTTGTGTGATTGTCAGTAAGTCACTATTGACAGATGTCCTAAATAATTCTCCTTCTTCAAACTGCTCTGATTAATCCTGGCAGGTACAGAAAGAGGCAGGACATCTACTTCTATTTGTATAGGTCAGGCATTATGAACCCTTTAGAGATTTCACTGATAACAAACAGCCAGCCACAGCATGCATCCCATAGGATCACCACTGGTATAGGCTCTGACCACTCTGCTTTGATGAGAAGACTTGCTGGTGAAAAATATGGACAAGTTTATATTTATGAACATATATAGATTCGTATCGTGACGCCCTGACACACATGTTATATTTGTGCATGGAAATCGATGAAAATGCTTAGACATTTGGAGCAAAGATACGCACATGCTAAAGCTGTCCACGTTGGGGTTGGATAATGAAGAATTAGAGAACAGAGAGCTCTCACTTCATGCTAATATGCTGCTGTACTGCATGCATTAATATGAAGGCCTAATTTTATAAGTAAAACTATTTTGAATTAAAAATGAAAACCAGAGGGAACAAAGGTGGGAGTAAAATAGAGCATTCTCAATTGACTACAATGCTTGAGATATTATTTATAAGAGCTGCTTCTTTTTCATAGTTTATATTCTACAACTCAGCACGTGAAACTGTATTACAGGGAGACTCACTGGTACCAACTGGATGATTAATACGGAACGCACAGATAGAACTGTCTGTAGCAGAAAACATGAAACTGGCTGGTGCTAAGTGTGCAATGCCGGTGTATTCCTGGAAAGATCCTAGAACAGCAAAGAAGTTGCATTTCTGAGCTGCTACATGACACGGACTCTAGCTTTGTACCATTATATGTATTACCGTCCTGCTTACAGTCTTTCAAAATTATGGGTAATACATGCCTTTCAGACTTAGCTGAATAACTAAAGCCACTGGCACGTGCTTCCAAATTGCTGCTGCTACTTGAACACTGACCACTTCTCTTTTTATTTTTTTTTATTTTTTATTTTATTTATTTATTTTTTTCTTGTTTCAGAACCTTTGTTCGTTTATTCACTCATTTTTATGGCCGGCTCAGCCCGTCCTGAGGGCAGGGCTGGCGCAGCATGTGGTGCCGCGGATCGAACCGCGGCCCCTACAGCCACCCAAGCTTTCCCAAGCAGGGAGCTTTAGACCACTGAGCCATCTCGCCGGGCCCCACACTTCTCTTTTTATTAGAGCTTCAATCCCAGTCCACACTAGCATATTGTGATTTACGGGAAGTAATCCATAGATGTCCTTAATGTCCATCCCATTTTTCCTCCATGAGTTGAGAAAATTACTACTCTCTTACTCCTTTAATGTTTCTTTTCCAAAACTAAACCACAGAAGAGATAATAAGATCCTGAACACAAACAGCTGCATACTGCTTGGAAGAGAGGATGGGTGAGTGCTCGCTGGCGGACTTCCTTACAGATAAAGAGATGCGCAAATATAGATTTTAAAGATAAAAAACAGAAGAAGCACAACAAAGCCTGAGATCACAGGCACTCAGAAAAATAAAGACACTTGAAACTATGGATTATGAATTATGTGTAGAGAGCAACTCAGTAAGAAGACACAGACAAGCGAAATGTGCTTGGAGCTACAGCTCCAGTTCATGATTTAGGAGCTTCTGGTTTGGCTCTAGAATAATAGATGAAAAATAATGCATGAAAATAGTTCTACAAGAAACCCACAGACTTCTTCCATAATTTAATAGAACATCCAGCATTAAGTGACTCAGAAAACCAGCTGCTGAAGTAGAAAACATTAAGGAGTCCTACTTGGAGACAATATTCCTTTGTCATTTATTTTCTATGCATTCTATCACATAACAGGCAAAATTAATTACATTTGTTCACTTGTAGCATTATGAATAAACTTTTTAAAGTGCTGTAAATAGCATTATTAAAAAAAACACAATGAACAGACGTTTTCTTTGAAGGTTTCCGAGAAGGACTGTGAACATTTTAACAGTGATTTTCTAAGTCCTGTAAATTTTCAATGGCTCTAACAAAATAGCTCTTTAATGTTATCTCTGCCACTTTTATTAGCTGTCTCTTGTATTTCACTACAAAGACTCATCAAAATCAGGAGTTTTAATACCTTATTTCCAGGTGAATAAATCTCTCATCTCTTACTGGGTACCACAAGAAAAGCAACCGTTAAAAGAAGTTCTGAGTTGCCAGGATTTAATGAAGCTAATATACCGATAGGTGAGGCGTAAATACTTTCCTGCTGAAGGACACTTTTTGTCAAGTCGGTGCCTGAAAAACAGCTCCAATCACTGTTAAAGTAACGCTAAATACCTGAAATTTTTCTACAACAAAGGGAAATTCTTCGTTTCCCTTCCATCTGTAACACATCTGCGTGTCATCAGGAAAACAGTCACTTTATCTCTACAGCACTGAGGTACAAGTATTAACACCTTGCTCTCCTCTATTGTCTTCTCAAAGAAGAAGCTTTCAGCCCCAAAGTAATCTACAATGTTCCCTGCCACACGGAGCAAGGCTTAGCCATCTACAGTAAAATGGTGCTTTTCAGCATTGGGAGCAAGAGGAGCTCTGGAGCATCCAAGACACCGCCCTAGGCCAGCCACATGTAGCCGATGTGGCTAAGTCTTCTAAGAAGAACGTATGTCTAGAACATGTAGTGCTGAATATGGATTTTTTAAAAAGGTACCCCAGTTGGGATTCCCTTCCGGCCATTCCTTCTGTCTTCAGAAAAAGTACAGACATGAGAGCTTCTATCAACAGTCATTGATAAGTAACTAAAAGAGTCATATGAAGCGCATCTCCTTAGTGACACAACAAGGTCATAAGACCTTTGTTTCCTGCATGCTTATCTCTGTAAAAGCCATAAAAGTAGTAATGAAAATTCTGGGTGTGGAATACAACACTTCTTCTTCATTTAGAGTGAGGCTTGACTTACACTCCCCTCGGTCTTCCTTCCTATTTGTTGACAGAACAGCACGAGGCTGTCCACTGTCTGCCCCACGCTGAGACCCACCTACTCATTTCTCTTGGTGTTTGTGAACGTGCCATGATAAATGGTTTCCCATAGAACAAAGCTGCTCCTTTTGAAATAAGTTCTGCAATGTTCTATTCTTTGTTCTTACCATTGTTCTAGGTGTTAGCAGTTTTATATGTCGTGTTGCCATCTCCAGTCTATTTTGGGACACACCTGTATTCTTTCCTTTAAAAGCACAGTAGATATTCTTGGTTATCTCTATAGACATAATGTCATCAGTGCTGTCCAGTATCAGCACAGATCATGGAAAGCAAAATTTCAAGCTTAGTGTCCAGTAGACTGGAGTAGTCTGAGAAGATACATAGCTGGGTAGGGTTTTTTGCTTCCTGGAATCAAATTCAGGACCTCACGCTTGCCAGGCAGGCTTTGTGCCCACTAAGCTAAATCCCCTCCCCAAAGATGTAGTTATGTTGTCTCCTGATTGAACTGGACACAGTTCATGTGTTTGGCATCTGTTCTGTCTGTGACCTCTCAAGAGAAAAGAGACACAAAAGAGAAACCAAGAGCAACCAACGGCCAAGGATGAGGGAAGTTCAGCATTTTTCTGGAAGGCCTGTGAGAGTTCCTCATGAAAGGAAGGAGGAAGGCGGGGCTCAAACAACTCGGGGTGGCTGCAGCCCAGAACCTTAAAGGCATGCATGGTGAAGGCAGGGCTGAGAAGCAGTCCGGATGGAGGGAAATCAACAAAAGCCCATGTGCAGCCAGCTCGCACAAATCCTCATCCCACGTCGGTTACACGTAACCAACCTCTCAGTCTCCCGTAAAAATTCCTGCAAGCACCTCCATATTGAGTTGCTATTCCCTCACAAATTGTCTGCTAAGAAAAGTATGTAAATTCTGATAATACTATTATAGGACCTAAGTCAGAGGAAAACTCCATTAATAAATTATACTCAAATAATGTTAAAATATTGCTTTAAACTTTAAAAAAACACCTGCAAATATATGTCGGATTATTATTCTCTAGGCGGGGTTTCCTACTTACTTCCATAAAACTACAAGGACATGCTAGGAAGCTCAGGAGGAGCATGGCTGCTCATATTTCCTATCCACAGGCAAATTCGCCAAAAAATAATCTCACATACTAAAATGCTCTGGAATTGTCAGTCCATTATAATGTGCAGTCTACTTATCTGACCCTCCTCCGCCAGTTGTTCGTCCTCACTGGCTACACCTGGGCTTACTGCAGTGGAGGCAGGCAAATGTACTGCCTCATCCCAGGGGAAGTGGCTCTCAGGTCGCCAAAGAAACAGAAACACCCTGCTCTCAATTAAAACAGGTGTTTAATACTCAAACTAAACTCATGTGAATTTAATAGATTGGAAAACGAATTACACCACCACCTCGGAAGCTTTAAGAAGTCATAATCTTACAGGATGACAAATGATAATTCTTTGAAGAGAAAGCTTGCAATTATTGGATAAAATTGTTTTCTAACATGTTTCCATGGATGTCTGACTCTTCAAGAGATAGTATTTGAACTTTTTCCTACCTCACTCTATAAGAATGCAAATCCTAACTTCTAGCTCAGAAAAGAGAGCACTTCTTAGGCTCCCCTGAGTTAATAGAGAAGCACAGTAATGCTCCATTTCTGATGAAAACTGTTAGGTTTTAATTCCACAGAGCTTGACATGTTGGTGATAAAAGCAGACAAAACGAAACTTTATGCTGAAAGACAACAACAAAACAAAACAAGAAAACCCTGAGATGGAAGGATAAAGTAGGAGGTGTACCATGCAACAAAAGCAATGTGTAGTATGTCGCCGTGACACACAGCACACTTCTGCTTATAGAAAGGCATTCCTAGTTAAAAATGGATCTAAGGTTCCTCACACCCAGGAAGGACCACTAGCATACGCCAAGAAGCATTCAGCTACTTTCTGAAGTGCACAGGAAAACACTTCACAAGGTCTATAAAGTGATCATGCCAGAAAAAAAAAAAAAAGAAAACTAAATAAAAAGCTCTAAAATGAACTAAGCTTTCATGAAGCATGATGGCCAAAGGGGTGTGGACACAGCAATGAGATAATCAAAATAACAATGTGCAAACTTCTACTGAACAAACAACACACTGTCTTCCACAAGTACATTTGAAAGATTTACACAACAATGAAGTTACGAAGTATGATTTAAGTGATATAATAAAAAATTTGTAGTATGTATCTTGGACATCCTGATTTGATCAACTGGTTGTCCAAAAACAAACTGGAACGCAGTGTGGTGATTTGACGACTAAATATGTGTTAATATTAAAGGATAAGTATTAGTGGTAATTGTATTAAAAGCAATTATTATGAAAACATTATGGCCTTCGGAGATATGTAATGAGATATGCATAGAGAAAATGGTATTTGTTGAATCTGAGCCCAAATAATATAAAGAGAGAACAGTCTGTGGGCATCTTTAGATTCGATAGAGGGCGGAGTATTAATTCTTAGGTTCAGTGGGCTAAAGCTCCTGCTTAGGAAAGCTTGGGCAACTGCAGGGACCGCGGCTCGATCCCTGGCACCACATGCTGCACCAGTCCTGCCCTCAGGTCAGGCTGAACCAGCTACAAAAATAAATAAACAAACAAAAGTTCTGAAACAAGAGAAAAAAAATAAAATAAATAAAATTCTTTAAAAAAATTCTTACAGAAGGATTTTGGGGGTGAATCTTGGCCTATGATATTTTTCTCAATATTTGTGCATGTGTTGGGAAATTTCACTATTAGGATAAGAAAAGTTTACTAACATGTCACATTGTACTAAATAAATAGTTCTCTTCACATGACAGTAGTACCAATAGCATTCATGTAGTGCTTGCTCTTAAGGTGGAGACATTTCATGCATATTCTTAATTATCTTGGTAAATAATTAACTCTGCTCCTACTGCAACTGCACTGTATTCTGAAATCCAGAAGTGCATATCAATAATTCATCGACTCTAAAGGGCATGGTTGGCTCAGAAGTTGTCAACATTTTAGTGTGCTCATAAGAAAATCAGGAATGTGCAAGCAGATTCCAAGGGGAATGAACACGCTCCTCCTCTGACTTATCAATGGATTTCCTGTACCAGGCTTGATTATGCTGTTACCATTTTTCACAATGTGAAGTGAAACCAAAACCCTGGCAAGAATTTTCCGTGTCTTTTGCACCGCACTTGACATCCGTTATCTCCTCACACACTTCTGTCTCATTTGAAACAATCTACGGTTTCAAAAGATTGACCTGCCTCCTGTGACTAAGTCGTAGATGCAGCATGGCTTTCACACCAGCCCCTGGAAAAAGAACAGGTAGGCTGTGTCCTCCGTGGAACATGACAGCCCTTCCAATGAAGTCATCACAGCACTCCATACTGGCGGGAATCACGGGCAATCAAAAGTGTGACAGTTGAAAGCCTGCCTTTTAAAAATTATTCACCCTGGAGAAATACCTGCCATTGCCTTTGTTTTGTGCCTCTGTAGTTACCCTGGTAAGAAGAACCTACGCATTCTCCAATTTGTGGCATTACCAACATGGATAAATCACTAGTTCAAAGCATTTGGGGAATAATAGGAAAGATTTGTAGCAATGAGAAGAGTTAGAAATATAATATTAACAGTGTAGAATAACAAATCAAAGACAGAGTGAAACTTCTGATCTCGGTTCATGAATGCTTTCAGCAGATCAGAGTTGCTTAACACTTACCCAATTTTAGCTATTACACATGAAATAGCACACCTATTTTCATGCTTACACATGGCCTTGCTTTCTTGTCTTTCTCCAGGGATTTTCTTAAGAATATTCTGTACTTGCTGATGTCGAGTGCTTTACCATCCTTTCTCTATTTAATTCCCCGCAGCCTGTATATCACCCTTCTACCTTTGGATAATCACGTCAGAAATTTACTAGTGATTTCAGTGGAAAACTCATGTATTTTTCTCCATCTATAGTGCCTTCTTTGAAGTATCGAAAGCTTTTGACTACTCTGCTTTAATCCTTTCTGAACCCCTTTTTTCCTTTGGAAAAGTGATATTTATTTTAAGTCTAAGTATTCTTTAATGAAAAAATAATTCTAAAATAACCTTGTGCTTCAAATGAAAGGTAAACAACACAAGTGGAAAGAGTAAAGACAAAAGGGTATGTTCCCAGACAGGACTCGCCTGGCTCCCTACGCCCTGTGTAGGAATTTCTGTTTTACGTTTAATGTGATTTTCCTAAGCAAAAATACCATTCAGTGTTCTATTTGTAAATAACATTTTCTTTGACAAAATGTTAGATAGTTTCTACTTTTTTCCAGGCAGCTTGGCACATAGCACTTTGTTGTTGTTGTTGTTGTTGACAAGAACTTGTAAGAGAGGAAGGAGGAGAGAGTGAGCTGGGACGCAGTGGAAGGAATCATGGACTCTCCACGTTGCCCCTGTCTTGATCCTTGAAGCCTATGACTGTGTTTCTCTAACTGGCAAAGGGATTTTGGAAATATGATTCAGCTACAAAGCTCGTGATGTGAGCACAATCCCAGGTTATCTGGGTGAGCCCCACAGTCACAAAACCCTTAAAAGAAAAGACAAAAGCAAGAGATGACAGACAGTGAGAAGCGAGCACGCTGTTGCTGACTTTGAGGACAGCGATGCACTAGGCCAGCAGCCAAGGAATTCAGGGTTTTACACAGAAATTGAGTCAGGAAAGTAGACTGGATGTTGCCTCGGTGAAACTCATGTAAGAATTCTAACCTGTCAGATAGTAAATTCGTGTTGTGGTTTAAGCTGTTGAGTTTTCATATTCTGTTATGTCGAGAGCCAAAAACCAGTACAGTAGCCAACTTATTATATTTCCTATGACTAGTAAGACTCGAAGCAACATTATACAGTTCTGTCTATTTATGCTTCAAAAATACAAACATGTACTGTTCATTTCTCTGTAAATCTTAATGAATTTCAGTGCACAAATATTTTCCACTTTACAATTTATAGCCTAATCATATTTTTGTGTCCCATTTTATATTTTAAGCTACCAAACAGACATCCTTAATGACACTTAATTTTGCTTTGTAGTGGAATAGCTTTTCTTTTATCACCAAAACCAAATCATATTTCCAGCAGCAGCAACAACAATAATCTATCAAAGTCAAGTAATTGCCTATCCATAAAAAGGGCTCACTTGCTTTGTGAATTGAAGGAGCAGGTGAACAGAAATGGAATGCACCTCTCAGATGCTATAAAGGACCTCTGCTGACTGCTGTGGGTAACTAACAATCACACAGTATTAAGAAGTATAGTTAGCAGGTCTTCAAACTTTAGGCAAATTCCACTGAGATAGCAGGCTTAGCCATTTCCAAGTTGTACATCCTTCCCTCAAAGTAAAAACTTGCAGAAGAGAACACTCAGGCAGGTATGGTAGCATTTGGCAATGATCTCAGCTATTGGAGAGGCTAAAGCAGGAAGCTCCCATGTTTAAGGCCAGCCAGCACGACTGAGCCAATTGGTGAGACTCTGTTACACAACAAGTCCCTGAGGAGAAGGGCTGGGCAGCTAGCTCATTGTGAAGGCCCTGCCTTCAATGCGCTGTGCTGGTCACAAACAAAGATGGGGTTGGCTATAGGGGTAGATACCTTCCTCTTTCTGGATTTCATCCCTAGTACTGGAAAAAAAAAATCAAAAAAGTAAACATTGAGAGGGCATTGCACAGCTGTCAGACTGGTCCTTAACCCAGCATTGAAAGAGATGAGTTCACTCACTACCAAAGCATAAAGATTATGAATGCAATGAAAGGTGCAGCCCTAGAGGCTCCTGCTGCTCTGTGATGCTAAAAGCAAAGAAGAGGAAGTGACTCTTTATATGGACGTTTTCTAAAGACCGAATGGCAAAATATTGAATGTTTTTCAAAGTTGTTTACCATTTTAAGAGAACATATTAAGGAAAACTTGTATAAGCATTTTCCTGCAAGTCTGTGGTCTATATTTTGCCTAGAATTTTCATAGTTCTTTTTGAGATAAAAAAAAAAAAAAAACAGCCGGGCGTGGTGGCGCACGCCTGTAATCCCAGCACTTGGGAGGCTGAGGCAGGAGGATCGTTGTGAGTTCGAGACCAGCCTGGGCTACAAAAGTGAGCTCAAAGCTAGCCTGAACTGCACAGTGAGACCCTGTCTCAAAAAAGCAAAAAAATAAAAAAATAAAAAACCTCTTCAAATCATAATATGACTTTGGTGATGTGAGGTCAAAGAATGATTCATGAAGTGCTCGGGGTTGGATTTTGGGAGATCCCAAGAAACCGCAGCACACATGGCACGTGGAGTGCTTCTCTCTCCTCTTCGAGCTGGGCTTATCAACAATCATTTTGCTGCGGGCAAAGGCACCTGCTCCTGGTTTTTCAGAGTGCTTCACGTAGGTCTTATTGTTTGCCAAAGAGGAAAGTTTCTTTTTTTCTCTCTCTTTGAGTGGCACAGTAGAATATGTCTACTTTAATCAAACTAGACCTCCTACTGTAGGAAGGGGACAAATAACCCCTAATAGTGACTTGAGAACCATTTCCAGGCACAAAAGTCTTTCCAATTCAACAGGTTATGAGTCCCAGTAATACTTAGGGCTGCCTCCAAAATAAATAAATATTCTTCAGACTTTGATGATTCCAAATATTTGGTATGAGCATTCGTGTATACCAGAATACGATGAATTTATGGAAAAATCATGTCTAGAAAACCCTACACCAATGTTTTTCTAAAGTAGGACAAAATATTGTGATTGAATTCTGATCCTAAAACCACCATAGAAAAAAAGCATTCAGTTACAAAGTACAGATGAAAATGTCAAGGATTTATGTAAGCATATCTTTGGGAAGCAGTACTAGCATTTTCTCAGTATGGAACCAAACCCATTTGTGTTGATTAATGCAAAAAGAGTAATTCATGTTGCTTGCTTAGCAGTGTGACTGAAATTCTTTCACCACAAAGGATAAAGCCACAGATCATCAGGAGAGAAACGTGACAGTAAAACCTTGGTCTACCCATATATCAGAAAAAGATGACTGTAGACCATTTATACCATGATACCATAAACATACACAAGAGGATAGTGGCCCACAGTGATACCACAAAACATGCAATGGCATGCTTAAAACTAGGCAGCCCAGACTCTCCTAAACATAAGTGTACAGTGTGTGGTTGTAAAACATGTGCATCTATTAGCAAAGCCTTCTGAGAAGGTTGGGTTATTAACTTCTGAGAAGCTTAGGGTTCATGTTTCAGTGAGTGAACTAAGGGTATTGCAAAGAGGGACTAAAACCAATAAAAATACAGTCACTGGCTGAGAGCAGAATTGACATACATCTTGCCCAGAAGGGACCGCTCCTTTGTTTGCCGGCTCAGCACTTCGCGCTATCAGATATCATCTCTGGCAGAAGTGAATTCCAGCAGTATGGCTATTAAAATGCTTGAGTTAATCCTTTTAGTGTCTAGGTCAGAGACATTCAAATTATAGTACAAGCCAAAAGAAGGTCATGAATTAAATTGTGGATATTCTTGACATGAGCCTACTCTTCAGAAATGTACTCTGTGCCCAAATTATACAATATATTCGACAAATTTCAGATCGAATTCTGCAGCCTAAACATAAATGACATTATTTAAATATGAGAGGAATACAATTGAATGTTTACAACCTTAGTAATCTTTTTATGGGGATTAAGGAAGAACATTCAAATCAGGGTGAATAACTTCTTAGGTAAGAAGTTTGAGAAGAATGAATCCAAATTTGCTAGTGTTATTGTCACCTTTCTGTAAGGTTCTTATTACAGATTCTAATACTCTGTACCGCTGCATATACATGAAAAATCTGCAGAGTGTCACATTAATTAATTCAGTCATCTATTTATTTTACAAACACATTATTTGCTGTGGCAGCCTAGGTGTTAAAATTTAATGGTAGAATTAAAGCTGTCTTCTCATTCCTCCCCTATGAATTGTATTCTAGAAAAACAAGTAATATGCCTATGGTGCATGTGCATGTGTGTGTGTGTGTGTGTGTGTGTGTGTGTGTGTGTGTCCACACGGACTTTCAGAAGCCCATTAGTTACCTTTCTTTTCTACCCTTTGCCCAGTGAAACCACATCATTAACCTGAAATCTGCCACCATGGGTGTATTTTCTCCACGGAATCTGGGTTTCCCTTAGATATAGGGCTTTCCACTGAGGTTACTGGAGACCCAGTTTCTATATACTTCCCATGATAGCATTACAGTGACAAAGTCAACTTTTAAGACATGCAAATTTAGTGAGAGGTTCCTACAACAGATGTTGATTAGAGAAGGCTCTGGTGACTTGAAGGAGAAAGTCATGTCCAGATCCTGGGAAATTCCAAGTACACAGAAAGAAAGTGGTTTCTTCCCAAGAAAGCCAACACGGCTGGACTGAAACAAGAACAGCAGACAAGGGTCAGTAACAGTGTTCTAGAAATGCACGAGGTCACGGTGCTGGGTGGACTACGAGTTTCAGACAGTACACCCTAGCTTGCCCTTGGGGCTCCTGAGCACTGTAGCCGTGAGAGCTACAATATCATTTTGTTTTTTTCTCTTTTTTGAGACAGGGTCTCGCTATGCAGTTGAGGCTGGTCCTGAGCTCACTTTTGTAGCCCAGGCTGGTCTCGAACTCGCACCAATCCTCCTGCCTCAGCCTCCCGAGTGCTGGGATTACAGGCGTGCGCCACCACGCCCGGCTTACAATATCATTTTAAATGCTTACTCTGGCCGCTCTTTGTAAGAAGATTGTGGAAAAGGGGTGTGGACACAGAGGTAAGATATGTACGTGGCTCTTTTGGTTGTCATGGCAACTTCCCATAGGGTGCTTGTGGGGAAGTCAATATCAGCTAGGTTCCAGAAATATTTGTACAATAGGTAGAGTTTTCAGGACTTGAAGAACAGGCACGGAGGAGCAGCCACCATCACGGATTTGAATTATGTGCCCGAAAAACTGGATCAAGAGTGGTGACCTTTGCTGGAAGAACTAAGCATTTTGACAAAGAAAATCAAGGCTTGTTTTACATCATAATATCTGCACGCTGCATTCAATTAGTTCTAGCGAAACTGCTAATTGAAAGACAGAAACACTGTGTAGGTGAGTGGCTTAGGGCATCTGAGCCAGGTTCTTAGCTTTGAGCCACCGTTTGTGTCCCCTAGTCTGTGGCAGTAACAATAGACTTTCTTTGTAGCCTACATACATAACACATGTGGGGGCCTATTGTGGTATTGGGCTTATTTGTAAACCTCCTTACGTAATGGTTATTGCAATCACTAATGATGGTTTCATGTAATTTCTAGCTGATCCATAGCATCTTTGGTGTATATTTCTAGCATGCTGAAGAGAAAGGACAACAAATATTAAGTTGGTAAAAGAGTCACCATCAGTAGTAGTTTTGAAATTTTTAACTGCAAGAGGGAGGAATTTGATTAGCGCATTCCTTCCTCAGTAGGGATGAGCTTTATTTCAGTCTTCAGTTTTATCCATCCTCAGCGTTCACGCACCAGTAACCACTTGTTAGGAAGCTAGGTTTTATTAGTTTGTTTTTACTATTGCAATGAACAGAAAATAGAGAAAGAAGATTTTAGATGCAACGGTAGAATATATTTTAATTGTCCGTGTCACAAAGTAGGATGGACTATCTGGTAAGAGAACTCTGGTATCACTGGTGCTGGAGGGCTTGGCTCAGGTCTGAAAGCTGTTTGAGCACATTACCTCACATTTCAGGGAGCCCACACCGTGGAGGTCTGCAAGCAGCGCCACGGCCTTGAAGATGGTGTTTGCAATTCAGTCTTCAAACAACTAAACTAGAAAGACCATATGGCTACAAAAGGGAAGGTAGCCATTCAATCAAGGTAGCAAAACAGGGTACAATTATCTGATATCAAGATACAAAGTGTGTGTGTGTGTGTGTGTGTGTGTGTGTGTGTGTGTGTCTGTGTGTGTGTGTGTGCGTGCATACAAGTGTTCATCTCTGTGGGTAAGAACAAGAGAAAATATTCTTAAATAATAGTACTGGCAATTATTACAGAAAAGCAGAATGTGTATCCAAAAGTTCCTAAGAAAAATTAATCCACACATATTGCTGTTTGTTTCAAAACATAGAAATCCTACCTAAGAGGTACGAGAGGCAAATAGTCAAAAGGAAAATACCAGACAGTAACCAAAAGTTTTGGGAATAAATCTGAAAAATGTCCGTTTAATTAAAGATGGAATTAGTAAAGTGTAATTAGATATAAACAAGGAAATGTTAGATAAAAAGTACTTTTATGAATCCTGTAGCTCACTAATAAATTTGAAATTAAAAGTTTTCATGAGAAGCAAGATAATTAATCTTAATATACTTGGTATATAGACAGGCAGTAAAGGTAAGATTTTTTTTTTTTTTTTTTTTTTTTGTCTTTTTGAAACAGGGTCTCAGTATGCAGTTCAGGCTGGCCTTGAGCTCACTTTGGTAGCCCAGGCTCGTCTCGCACTTGCACTGATCCTCCTGCCTCAACCTCCCAAGTGCTGGGATTACAGGTGTGCACCACCATGCCCGGCTAAGGTAAGATTTTTTTGTTAGAAAATGGAAAATATTGCCCAATTCTGAAAAGCATATAGAGTCGTACTGTACTACTTTTAGAGACCATTAGAATATCACCCACTTTATATGCACAGCCCAAACAGAATTACCATATTGAATAATCAAAAGAAAAATATGTCAGTGGTTTGTTGTTGTTTTTGTTGTTGTTTTTGCTGTTGCTGAAACAGAATCCTTTCAGAAACTGGAAAGTCGGCTTCATTTACTGGATGCGTAAAATATATGGGTAAAGCTGGGGCTGTAGGTTAGTGTTAGAGTACACGCCCAGCAGCCATGAGCCCTGGTTACAGTCCCAGCACTGAGAAACGAATGAGCAAAATAAGAAAATGAAGTATTGAGATTATGAATGCAGTGCGCCTGATGGGCTCAGTTAGCCATGCTAACTTTGGAGTATAACTAATACTTTGGAGTATATACTTTGGTGTATAAACTAACATTCAGGTCAATTTTCCTTGTGATTACTGGAGAGAAATTAAATGTGCTTCTCTAGGGAAAGATCAACTAATCCTACTAAGTATGAAAAATAAGGTTTAAACTTCTGAGAATTATTTTGATCAAATTGGATCAGTGACATTCTCAATTCTTTTTGCAGTGTTTAAGCTAC
>PVJA010024764.1:0-31470 GCA_004027025.1 Myocastor coypus
AAGAAGAAGAAGAAGAAGAAGAAGAAGAAGAAGAAGAAGAAGAAGAAGAAGAAGAAGAAGAAGAAGAAGAAGAAGAAAGAAAGAAAGAAAGAAAGAAAGAAAGAAAGAAAGAAAGAAAGAAAGAAAGAAAGAAAGAAAGAAAAAGAAAATAGTGAAACTTTCAAAATTAAACCATGTTCCCCTCCCATCCTTATCCCCTGGAATTTCTGAATGGGAAGTCAGCAGTCACCACACCTCATTCAGAGGAGTCTGTGTCAACCAGGGCAGGCTCACTGCTGCACCAAATAACTGCAAAGTGCCAGAGGCTCACAGCCACGGGAGCTCATTTCCTGCTCCTGCCACAACCTAGTACTATCCCGGGTGGTGAGGCTCTGATCCAAAGTCCTTCAGATCACAGACTCTTCAGGGAATCCTCAGCACTTGGCCAGCAGACAAAGGAAAAGAGTATGGATGATTGTGTGAAAGATTATGTTTTCTTAAAGGTCAAGCTTCAGGTTAAAAGTGGCATAATTCATTCCAATCTTATTCCCCTCAGCCAACTGCAAGAAAGACTGATAACGTAGTTTACTGGCTTTCCCAGGAGACAAAGGAAAAGAGGTTTGGTAAACACCGAGCGCAGACAGAGGTCCAGAGGAACTAACGGTGTTCTGATCTGAATTGCTCCTGTTGGAAAGACAAGAAGCATTCAAGGTATGTTGCAATGTAGGAAGAAAACAATTTAGAGAAGAACAGTCAATTAGCCAGGAAGCTGCAGATTGTGCCCTAGAGTTGTAGGTGATCTCCCGCCACACCCCAAGACTCACTTTCCCTGGTTTGAAGCTGCATGTCTCTCATTCTCTTCCACACTGCTAATAAAAATTTTACTTATTTTATATTTATTTTGATACGGAGACTGAAAATTACTCTGTGAATGCGAACTTTTCTATCACTGTTGAGTAAATGTTCATTTGCAGGGAATCTCATTAGAAAGGGTTAACTAAAATTATAAATCCAAATTAAACCGAAGGAAAAAACTTTGAAATTACACATTTTGCAATGTGTAAGACCAATTCATATTTAACTAAACCTTCTTCAAATATAAATGCTATTGCACAGATGTTCAAGTTAATTGAAGATTTTTCACTATATGAAATTTTAAACTTCGTGTCAATCAAAATAAATTCAAATTCTATATGCAAATGAAGTTTCCATGTGTTATATTTAGCTATTCTCTATAATAACATATTGGCATTATATTTATTTGTTCTGTATATGACTATATACATACTGCATGTAGCTATCCTGCATAGTAATAACTCCTTTTTATTTTTATTTTTTCTTAACATTAATGAAAAAGAAATAGCAATGAGACAGTTTCACAACAGGTGAGTAGGACAGATACAATAATTAACACATTACATATTGTTGTCTTTGTAGTAGCTGTTCTGAGTACAAGATGCAGACATGATGTACCCCCAAAGCCTCATGCAGTCAAGGGCATCTCCTGGAGTTCAATAGATTATTGTGGGGTGTGGGTGCTGCACCTGCCCTGGGGCAGGTAACTTACATTTCAGTGTAAGAAAGGAAGAGAAGTTAGCTGCTTGAGCTGCTGCTACTCCTCCCCTTTCTCTTACTGTTTGCCACCACCATGAGAGATTGTTCTCTGCCATGTGCCACTCTGCCTTAGAGCCAACTGAGTATGGACTAAAATTTCCAATAACTGTGAGCTAAATAAACCTTTCTTTCCTTAAAAAAAAAAAAAAAAAAAAAAAGGTGCAGACATGATATCTTGTCTAAACACTATTAGTACAAATCTTTCTTCACACTGAACAAAGAGAAAGTAATTGTATAGTCCAATAGTACATAATAGTAGTAGGTTATCAGTATAACTGACAATACTGGAGGCTGTTAGCTTGAGCTTTTTACAGCTCAGCATATTAATATTTTATATCTTGTGGTTAGACTTTTCTGCTGGATGGTTAAGACAAAGACAAAGCAAGACCTATGTAACAAAAAATGTAGCTTTGGTATCTGACAAGATCAGTCAAATCCCCTCACGATTTACCTTGAAACCATGTACAGCACTTTGTAGATCTGTTGTCACTGTCAGCTGTATGGATGAGTCACAGCCATTGCTTGATCAGTTTGCTCTCTGTGAAAGTCTGAGAGAATGTTTTTCCTCTAGGTAACTCTCCTTAGGCACACTGCATAGTAATAACTCCTTTCACCCCCATATCTTCTTTTATCCATTATCCCATTCTTTTCTTTCTTTTTCAGCAAAACTGCCCCTAGAGAAAGGGAAGGATTGCAGTTTCATAATTATCGTGTTATGAGACTAAATGCTCATTTTTCAATACCAACAAGAAGAGAATCATAGGGTGTTCAAAGAAGGATGAAAACCTGGCCCATTCAAAGCAAAAATAAACAGCTCTAGGGAGGCTGTAAACAGGTGGATCACTACAAGTCCGATCCTGTAGATCCTGCCCTAAAATACAAAAACAAAAAACAAAGCAAAGATAAATAACAGAAGCTGCCTGTGAAAAAGAACAAATGGCAGATCCACTCAACAAAGGCTATAAAAGTAACTGTTTTGAACGTGTTCAAAGCACTACATGATGTGGAAAACTCAAAAAAAAAAAATGACTATGAGCAAAACTGAAATGTCAGTGGAGACTGAAAACCCCAGAAGAAGTCAACAACATGCTCTAGAGATGGAAAGCCCTGTAACTGAAGCAAACGAAATGTTCACTAGAGAGATTCCAAGACAGATTTATGCAGCAAAGTTAAACAGAGGACAATGGAAACAACCACATCTGAGAAAGAGGAAAGAGAAGCGCTTAATAAGTAGTGAAGAGAACCCTAAGAACCTGGGGGACACCATGAAGAAGACCAGCATACGCATTGTTAGAGTCCCATGCCAAGAGAAAGAGAACATGGTAAGAAGAATATTTGACTAAAAACTCCCCAACTATCATAAAAGATATAAATATCTGAATTCAGTAAACTTCAACGTGGACTCAGACAGATATACAGTATCATCAAACTTTCCAAAGATGAAGAGGAAATCTTAAAATTAGAAAAGAGAAGAGGGCTGGAGAGATGATAGCTCAGCAGCACAAGTGCCTGCTTCGCAAGCATAACATGCTGAGTTCGCTTCTGCGTACCAAAACAAAACAAAACAAAAAACTAAAGACAGACAAGAGAAGAAACTTTTCTTATACCAAAACTTTCATTAAAAGTTTTAGAGGTTAAAGGCACTGGGATAATAGTTTCAAAAATGCTAAGAGGAAAAAATAATGTCAATCAAAAATTCTATATCTTCAAAACTATACTTCAAATGTGAAGGAAAAATAAAGACCTCAGAAAAAGAAACAAGAGCTGAGGGAATTTTCCATCATAGACTCGCAGTGCAAGAAATACACGAAAGAGTTCTGCAAATTAAAATGAAAAAGCGCTGTGGCGAAAGGAGAAGTCACGTGAAGAAATAAAGATCTCAGTAAAGATAAATGCATGGGTATCATAAAAGGTACGATAACACAGAAGCATTATAACAGTGGTGAGTCCGGCACTTTTTTATTTTCTATGTGATTTACATACTAACATAATTTTAAAAAACAATGACCAATCTAAACACTAGTACCACCACAACATTGCTTTGTAGCTCTCCATCTTGTTTTCTGTGTGACTTAAGAGGAGAATTCATGCCAGAGAATTATTAGTTTATGTCACTTGGCACAAGACATATAGATGTCATTTGTGACTTGAACATCCAAAAGAAGTAGAGAAAGAGCTACTGAAGGAACAATTTTTATATGTTTTTGAAATCAAGCTGACATAAATTCAAGTTAGAGCATTATAGCTTTCGTGTGTTAAATGTAATCTCAGTGGTGTCTACAGAGAAAATAGCTACAGAATCTATTCAAAAGGAAACAAGAATCACTTCTCGGCCTTTTGGCTAAGATCAAGTGTAAAACAAAATAAGATTTAACATTTCACTATCCACCCCCCCAAAAAAAAAACACTAAACATAAAAGGAAACAATAACCTAGGAAATAAGAGGCAAAAAATTAAAGTATATAGAAAACAGGTATCAAAATGACAAAAGTCATCTTCTCCTAATCAGTAATTACTTTAAATGTGATTGGACTGAAACCTTTTAATCAAAAGACAGAAATTAGCAGATAGAATATTTAAATGATTCAAACATATGCTGCTTATAAGAGATCCACTTTAGCCATATGTGGTGGTCCATGCCTATAATCCCAGCACTCAGGAGGCTGAGACAAGAGGCTCGCTGAGGGCAGGACCAACCTGCATCACAGTATGAGCGCAAGGCCAGGGTGAACTACACAGCTGAGACCATGTCTCAAGAGAGAGACAGAGACAGAGACAGGGACAGAATCATTTTAGATCCAAAGACTCAAACAGAAGAAAATGAGAGGATGTGAGATATTTCATGCAAATAAAGAGAGCAGGAAGTTGTTATATTAATAGCAATTAAAATAGACTTTAATTCAAATAAGGTTACAAAAGAGAAACAACA
The DNA here is from genome assembly GCA_004027025.1 of Myocastor coypus. Taxonomy (NCBI): domain Eukaryota; kingdom Metazoa; phylum Chordata; class Mammalia; order Rodentia; family Myocastoridae; genus Myocastor; species Myocastor coypus. The sequence continues at coordinate 4,523 of PVJA010024764.1, forward strand.
CTATTAATATTAAAAAGTTCCATAGAACAACAAGATAAACTTTTATATACCTAATAACAAATCATCAAAATATATTGTCTTAGTTACTCTTCTCTCGTTGCTGGGACAAATACCTGACACTCAAAATGAAGGAAGAAAAGGTTTTTCTAGCTCACAGTTACTGGATGTTTCAGTCCCTACTCAGCTGGTTCCAAAGCAGACTGGCACATGGCAGAGGGGAGCAGTTCAAAGCGGCAGAAGGCATACTGCAAAATGGAAGGGTATGGGGCCAGCGAGATGGCTCAGCAGTCTAAAGTGCCTGCTTAGGCAAGCTTAGGCAACCGCAGGGACCAAGGTTCGATCCCTGTCACCACATGCTGTGCCAGCCCCACCCCCAGGGCAGGCTGAGCTGTCCATAATAATAAAAAAAAATAAAAATAAAAAATGGAGGGGTAGCAGCAACAGGAAGCCAGTCTCCTTTAAATTGCATTCAGGCCAACTGCTCCAGGCTAGGTGTAACACTCACACCCGTAATCCCAGTGGATCATGAGTCCATCACAAATTCTAGAAGTCTGCCCTATGCCTGCATGAGGCTTTGGAGGGACAACTAGACACAAGCCATAACATATATGAAGCGAAAATTTTATTGAAGGAGAAATAGTTCTTCAACCATAGTTGGAAAAGTCAAGTACACCACTCTACACAGGATCACTAGATGAAAATTACTAAGTACTGATCGAGAAGACATATAAGAAGCAGACTAGATCTAGCGGATGCACACTAACACGTGAGCCAACAGCAGCACACGTTCTTCTTAAAGGCACACAGGTCACTTTCCAAGATACACACTGGGCTACAAATAAGGCCTCAATAGACTCAAGCAGGTAAATTGATTCCTGTGATCACAACAGCATTAAGCTAGAACTCAAATACAAAAGCTGACCTAGAAAATTCACGCAAAAATTTGATAGCACAATTTAAAAACTAATTTTTTAACATTTTTTTTAGTATTACTTCCTTTAAGATTGACATATGGCCGGGCGTGGTGGCGCACACCTGTAATCCCAGCACTCGGGAGGCTGAGGCAGGAGGATCGGTGTGAGTTCGAGACCAGCCTGGGCTACAAAAGTGAGCTCAAGGCCAGCCTGAACTGCACAGTGAGACCCTGTCTCAAAAAAAAAAAAAAAAAAAAAGATTGACATATAATGACTATTACGGTTTAGAACTAAAAAGTGCTCCTGAAATCTTGCGTGCTCAGAGGTGAGGCTTTTGGAAGATGACTGGATCATAGGGCACCACATGCATCATTTCTTTGTGATAGAATATTCAAATTTTTATCTATTTTGGAATATGTTATATGCTATTGCTGACTATAGTCACCCTACTATGCAATAAGACATCAGAACCTATTAATTCTATTTAAATGTAATTTATTACCCAATGGCCAACCACTCCCTAATCTTCCTCCACCACCTCCCATCCTTTCTGGACTATAATAACTACTCCTCTACCTCTGTGATATTTTTTTAGATTTCACATATAAGTGAGATAGGGCAATATTTATCTTTCTGTGCCTCATTATAGTTAGAAGGGCTATTATAAAAAAGGTAAAAGTAAATATGAAGAAAAAGGAACAGTTATGCACTGTTAGTAGGAATGTAAATTAGTTTAACTATTATGAAAAGCACTGTGAAGATTTCTCAAAAAATTTAAAAACAGCTGGTGTGGTAGCACACACCTGTGATCCCAGCACTAGCAAGTCTAAAGTAGGAGGACCACCATGAGTTCAAGACCAGCCGGGGCTACAAAGTAAGCTCAAGACCAGCCTGAACTTCATAGCAAGTTTCGGTCTCAAAAAAGACAAAAATAATTAAAGTTTAATTAAAAACACAGCTAGCATGTGCTCCAGGTTGTCTCCAGGTAGGCCTTTCTGTTTATGTTCCCTGGTGACAGATGGTCCAGATAAGGATATGTTTATCCTGACTCGGTAAATCATATAACTTGCTTAAAGCCACACAACTGCAAAGGGACAGCACAGCTAGAATTCAAATGGGGGAGCTTTGTCTCAAAACAGCTCACTTATTTTCAAGTACAAAGGGAAATTTTGACTAACATTTAAAACTGGAGAAGAAGGGCTGGGGAGATAACTCCGTGGCATAAGTGCCTGCCTTGAAAGGGCAAGATTGTGAGTTCAAACTTGAGTCCCACCAAAAAAAAAAAAAAAAAAAAAACCAACTTGGATAAAACTGGAAAAGAAATATACCACATACTCTTTAGAAGAGTCCAAGTTGGGCCAGGAATATAGCTCAGTGATATAAACATCTACCTGACAAGTACAAGGTCCTGAATTTGATTCCTGGTACCAAAAATAAACAATCCAAGTCTGATTGTCTAAACTTTTAGCCCAGAACTTACTCGTGTCTACAGGAGACATCTGTGGTATTTGTTCCCCAATATTCTTTTCCTTTCCCTGGAACCTACCTTTGTCCTCCAGCACAGATCCACCTCCTTCCCCCTAGTGCCCGTGCTAAGACTCATATGCTCCAGGTTCCTCAGACAAAGAGAACAGAGTACAGTCCTAGCACATTGGTTGCCTCTGGTGACCCATAAAAGCACATGAGATTTTGCTGCCTTTCAGGGTCTGTTTGCTGTCTCGTGCATTCAGCCTGAGAGCATGTCAGGCCTCAGATACTTCAGTACCTTGCCACCTACAAAGAATAGCTTTCGAACAAAAGACCCAGCAGAAGTAGAAGGAAGAGTTAGAGAGCAAAACTTAGGCCTGATGATACCTTTGGAACACATCAACCTGAGCCTGAAGCTGGAATTTTCCTCTGAGGAGATTTCCTCTGAGGAGATTTCATGAGGTTTTCACATAAAGTCAGCTTCTTCCTGTCACTCAGACATAAAAGAATCCTGGCTAATGCAGCATCACATTGTTCTTTTTTTTTTTTTAAGACTTTTCTAAGAATAAAGCCAGGATTGATGAGGTTTGGGGTTGCATTTAAGCATAAACTAGAGTTTCCTCAAATTATTCTCTTTGGAGCTGTACATGCCAAGGGGCCTTTCCTTGCTCGACACTCTGCACGTACCAGAGGACGTTGGGTCAGCAAGCCTCCTGAGTTGACCCACTTGCCCACACTGTTGCCAGAAAATAATCACCAAATGTCAATGAATATCCACTCAACTCTGTGCTCAGACGCTACCTATTGTGCACAGAATGGTTGCAGGTATGTCGGAGAGGGGAATGGGCAGGCCAGCAGTGAAGTAGCTGAAGACAGAGCAAGTCAGTTCTGTGTCACATTTGCTTGCTCTTTATTATGGTATCCTGCACGTTGGGTTGAACTATCACACACACACACACACCCTGAAAAAGATGTGTCTAAATTTTTCCAACACTGGAATATTAGCTTTATAACAGGAAAAGACTATGTTATCTTATATGGGGAAAGATGTGTGATCAACTTCAAGATTTGGAGAGGAATAATTGACCCTGTGTAATTCAGGTGGGCCCTAAACACAATCGCAACCAAGACAGGCATAAGAAGAAAATCACACACAGAGGAGCAGATGCTGTGGAAATGGCTAAGAGAGACAGGGCCACAGGCTGAGGAGGGCCACCAGCCACCAGGAGCTGGAACAGGCACAGGGTAGACCTTCCCACAGGGTGCTCAGAGGAAGCAGTCTACAGATGCCTGTCGCCAGGATGCTGGCCTCTCGAATAATAAGAGAAAGATGTCTATTACTTTAAATCAGTTCATTTGTGCTACTTTGTTATAGCAGCCGCAGAAATTGAGTACGCTTTTATTCAGCTCTTACAATTAATTTAAGTTCAGACATTCATTAAGGGAAATGCGAGCAAAGAACTACAGACAACAGGTGATATTCCAAACTAAGGCGCATATTAACTCACTAATTATTTATAACAATATTTAGGAGATGGATATTATGCTAATGAAGATTCCTCTTATACAGAGAAGGCAGCTAAGCCCCCATGAGAATAGGTCGGCTCAAGGCTACACAGCTCTGAAGTAGCAGCGTCGGGATTCACCAACCACCCTGAGTGCAGGATGAGCACATACTTTTAAATACTTCGTCCTACTTCACCGTCTGTGTAGATCAAAGAAAACCAGTTGCACACGCATGTATCCACAACAGAAGAGCACATCCGTGTCGCTATGGCTTATAGTTGGATGTCCCTAGAGCCTCATGCTTTTTCAGGGCAGGGCATTTGGAGGAAGCTACAGCCAACTTGCCACTAGGAGACGGTCCAAGCTAGAGGCAGGTCCCTGGGGGCGTGGCCTGCAAGAGCATCCCTCCCTCCCTAGCCCCTCCCTTTGTTCACTGGCTACCAAGACAGGACCTCCTCTCCTCTACCAGACATTCTGCCATTTCATCTTTGAAACCAGTCAACTATGAGCTAAAAACATGAGCAAAAACAGACCGCTCTTCCTTTGATCTGTGCGTGTTGTGCTTGTGTTTCAGCCACTAGAAAGTGGTTAGGACACCTGCTTTTGCATTCAAGTCACCTGAGCAACTCTAGAAATACTAGAGGGAAGAGGCACACTAAAGATAAACTTACCAAAATTTTGGGCATGCCAACTTAAATGGAAGCAGACTTTAAGGATTTCCCTAGATCATTTTAAAGTGCAGTGTAGCTTAAAACTAATGACAGAATGACTCCCAGCACTAGGCTTAGTTCATGTTTAAGATATGCATGTGTCAGATGTTTTAATTCTCCAGAGAAAGTGAACTGCCAAACCCAGGGAAAGGCTTAATTCAAAACAACTACATTTTTCCTGTAAGAGTAGTTCATCAATTTCTTTTCTTTAATATGTTTTTATTTTAATTGATATGTATAAATATGTATATTAAATATAAATATTTGTGAAGTGTGACATGTCCCTTCAACACATATGGGCAGTGTGTAAACTCAATTGCTGACCAATATCTACCAAGGATTGTTTCAATGGCGAGGTTGCCTAGTACTCAACAATTTGTTTTTTATTTTAGTGTTGGGGAAATGGTGATGTATCTGGGGAAAAAAAGAAAAATGGAGAAAGAACATGGATGGGTAAACAATGAGAGTTAGCCCACATGCCTAGAACCCAATGTAGGCAATTTCTGGTCAGTCCTGGTCTGAAGATCTGTAACCTAAAAATTCAGAGTGGAGCACCTTGAGAACTCTTCTTTTTGGAACCACCAACTCTAATTTTTGTTGCTTCAAAAATAGGTCCTTGCATTCCCCTGGACAGAAAATAACTCACCAGGAGTATCAGCTCAACATCAAGACGTGCTCTGAGACAAATCTTGGAAACAACCAAAATGCCCATCACATGAAGAATGATTGAAGAAGATGTGGTATTTGTATACAATGGAATATTACTCAGCCATAAAGAATGATGAACTCGAAGACTTCATATATAAATGGATGTATCTTCAACATATACCCATAAGTAAAATAAACCAGACCTACATGTGTAAATATTGTATAAACTCCCTAGTCTAAGAACTCAAAAGAAATGATGAAAATGAGAGGCATAACACAGCTGAAAGGAAATCAAAGACTTAAGGGTTTAACAGCAAAGTGACTGGAAACAGAAAAGAGAGGAAACATAGCAGAAGCAAAACTATGCACTTATATGCACAGGATGAATTAGATAAGGGTCCGAAGAAACCTCAAAAGGTTTTTGACACTGATGATAGCAATACGTAACACTAAAACTGTGCTTGGAATGCCTGTTAAATATAAATAAATGAATAAATAAATAAATAATGAATAAATAAAAAAAATGTTCTAATCAATCCAGCAGAAGGGGTCCACTGGGTAAGTACTGGGCCTGCCTTTCCCTGGAATAAGCCTGACCTTTCATCAGGCTCCTACAGCTCCTGTGTTTCCTAGGGATGCTGTGTAACAAACTGCCCCAAACTGGGGAGTGAACACAACAGAAATTTGTTGTGTGGTAGTTCTGAGAGCTTGAATTGGAAAATCAAGAAGTTGGCAGGGGCCACACCCCCTTCCAAATGTTCCGGGGAAGAATACTTTCTTGATTCTTGCTAGCTTCCGGTGATGGGAAGCAAGCCTGGCATTCCTCTCGCTCAGAGCAGCATCACGCCAGTTTCTACATCTGTGTCCATACTGTCATCATGCCACTGTCTGTATTTCTACGTCACTTCTTGCATGGACACCAGTTATACTAACTGTGAGAGCTATCTAATCCAGTATAGTCTCATCTTAAATCATGCCCAGTCTTCCAAATAACAATATGGTGTATGTTTCTAGAAAGAATAGGAATGTGATAGAGATGCTAGCCTATGCAATACGCAGTTCCCTTCTTACCTCTGAGCTTGTTCACATGCTGGACCCCAACACCATGGCAACGGCCTCCTGACACCAAATGTCCATGGCTGTGCCTTCTCCCCTTCATCACCTTCTCTTGCCTAATATTTGGGCTTCAGACTGTCTGGTCTCCTGGCCCCAGGCATGGCCACTCTAGCCTGACCTGCTGCAAACCAAGTCTAGAATAAAACATTGTCTTGAACGCCTTCTTTTCAAGATTTTAACCAATAAAAAAATAAATAATTCAGCTCTCTTCAAAACGTACTGTGGAAATATTTCAAGGAGAAAATATTCCCCCAGAAATTACTCATCAACTGATGCAATATCTCCCTCCTTCTAAGTGGTGACTAATATAATGTTTTTGACAATATTTCTTGCTATATAATATCATATTTTAACTACTTTTTATTTCTGCATCCCCTGTATTTTCTATCTCATTTTATTTTATTTTTATGTATTTAGCACAGGGTTTATGGGGTCTCACTACACAGATCAGACTTGTAGTGATCCTTCTTGTTTTTCAGCCTTCCAAGCACTGGATTATAGGCATATGCCACCATGCCCAGTCTCATTCACCCTCTCAGAGAACCTGGGGGCTAGGCCTGCATGGCAGGTCAGAGACCGAACCCTGGCCCCTGCGTCTGCCTAAGGAAGCACTTCAATCTGCTGGGCTATCTGGCTGGCCCTCTCTGTCTCTTTGTTTTTTAAGCCTGAATTTTGCTTATATTTTCATCATTTTGCTCAAAAAAAAAAAAATATATATATATATATATATTAATATGCATCGAAATGGCATAATACTTAAAGGAAGGGACAAAGTAAATAAGGGGATTAGGTAGGATACGTAAGCACTTGATTGAAACCAGCATTTAGACTCTGCCAACAAATGAGGTGCGCTTGCTAGAATAGGACAAAAATTTGGGCAGGGAATATAGCTCAGTGGCAAAGCACCTGCCTGGACAGCACAAAGTGCTGAGTTCAATTCCTGGTTCAAAAAATACTCAACTATGTACTTTCTGGTATCTAATAGAATCAGTGCTTAGAAGATATGTATAAGTATACACATAAGCTTCAATTTGCTCAATGGGATCTTCATGGCTTCCACTTTGAGACCAGAAAAAAATTTCTCCCAGGGTCTTCACCGAAAAGGATATTAAAATATGCAACAAACAACATCCTTAATTCTTACCTGCCAGGGGTGACACCATGATCACAAACAACATCCTTGGCAATGTGCTTATAGCAGGCCCAAGGGGGGAAAAAAAATCCTCATAAAAAGGGAAATTCATAGCTATTTCTCAGAATAGGTTGGTCTGTGACTAAACCATTAGTGAGGAATGGGTTGGAACTTACAAAAAAACAAAAATCAAGGAATATGTAAAGCTGTACATGAGAGGAAAGGTGGCAGGTCAGGGAACAAAGGGACATCAGTCAGGCCCAAGAGCAGGACAGTCCCAGGGCAGAGCTGGACAGAGCACTGGTGAGCCTGGAGCCAAGGGCAACTCCAGTCAAAGGAGCCAACAGTCTTTCCTGTAACCCACAGAAAATGCAGAGGGGCCACTTCACAGACTGATGCAGCAGGCTTCTAATCATCTCCTAGCTTCCAAAAGGACACGCTGCCAGCCACCAAACTCAGCTCAGAAGCGTGGCTCAAAATACGCTCCAGGAGGCACTAGGACTAAAGCGCAAGAGGGAGACCTGATGGGACACCCGGAAACGCCCTCACCGCTTCTCTTTTTAAATGGCCACATATAGTTTTACATGTACTAACTTCCCTTTAAAATTGAAAATTGTTGACTTAATTCTTGTTCCTCCCCCTCACCCTATCCATCCATCTTCTTGTCCTTTGCCCTTTTAGAAGAGATCTAGCACCCTAATTGCTACTATGCATCTTTTATTTTGCTCTTTATTTGTATTTTGAATTTCTCACCAAAGAGAAACCATGACGTTTAAGGTCCAGTGTCCAATTTATTTCACTTGATATTACAGTTTCTAGCTGCCTCCGTTTTCTACAGATGACTCACATGTACACTTCTGTGTGGCAGGGCAGCGCTTCACTGCGTACCAGTGTCACACTGTCCTTAGCCTTTCACCTATTGATGAGCAGATAGATCGCTTCTAAGACTTAGCTATTATGAATCATCTAGCCACAAACAGGGGTACGCATATATTTATTGTAATATTTTGTCTGTGACTCTTTCAGGAAAATACCTTCAATGAGAACTATCTGGGTCAAAAGGACTTTCTAACTTTAGCTTTTTATGGAAATCCCCATGCTGTTTGTCATAATGGTTGTGCCAACTCGGATTCTCACCGTCAATATAGAAGAGCTCCTTTTTACCCACATCCTCAGCAGCATTACTTTATTATCATCATTTGACTTTTTAATGATAGCCATGCTTTCTGGAGTAAGGTGAAATTTCATTGTCATCTTAATCTCCATTTCTCTAAAGGACAGAGATGTTGCACATTATCTCATGTTTTCATGAACATTTCCATGCATCTTTTCAAGCCATTTATGCTTCTTATTCTGCAAAATGGCATTGGTTCTTAATAAGCCCCTTGTCACTTAAGGTCAGGGATCTGATTTGAGGCTCTCAGTCTTTGGGAGCTCCTTGCCAATGCTTTGCCAAGGTAGACCCCTGGGAAACCCTCGCCCATGCTCTCTTTCCCCACATTCTTTGAAATGCTTTCTATCTTTCCCACATTTCCTTCTTTTTTGCTACTATATCTCTTTTCCATTTTTTCCCCCAGTTATTTTATGCATCTGTTATTTTTCTTTATTTATGCTCTCTCTCTCTCTCTCTCTCTCTCTCTCTCTCTCTCTCTCTCTCACCCTCCCTCCCTCTGTCTGTCCATAATCCTAGAGGCCCCTATATTACCACAGGAATTACCACAGGAATATGTTAGTCAGTCTTGCCACACAAATAGGCTGAAAGGGAAGATAAAAACAAAATACACTGGACTCCAAATTTAGAGACAAAGACAAGTACTGGTGTACCCACACCACTTTGCAGAGAAAGTCAGCAACACACCCAAGTTTTTGAGCAAGTGCTCTCTCTAAAATATTTGCCAAGATCCCCAGTGTACCTTGGGGTATCTTTTTGTTTTTTGGTTTTGTTTTATTTTTTTTGAGACAGGATCTGACTGTGTATTTCAGATCGGCCTTGAACTCACTATGTAGCCCAGGCCGGTCTCAAACTCATGGTTATTCTCCTGCCTTAGCCTCCTGTGGGCTGGGATTACAGGCATCACCACCATGCCTGTCACAATCTCCAGTACAATGTCTGATGAATTCTAGAGACAAACTTTCTGTACACCTATCCTTGAAGAAAAAGCAACAGGGAAATGCCTCCTGGGGAAAGAAAAACATTCTCTTGTTATGTAATTCCTTTAGGAATTAAGGTGCTGAATTAAGCTCAGCACCTTTCTAAAATCTCAATTTAAAAATAGCAGAAGATTTTTTTTAAGAATACCATTCTCCTGTCCAGTGCATTCTTAGCAGGATGCCTAGGGCACTGAGTATGTTCCGTAAGGTAAACCCGACTGGCAGTCTCTAGGACTCTAGAAGCACAGTATCAGCCTACCTCTATTGTCTAGTAGGCTAGGCTCATGAAGGACTTTTCCCAAAGAGTAGCAACTCAAGACTTCCTCCCATCTTGCAGTGCTGCCTCAGAAGTGAGGGCAGTAATGTCCCCTTGTCAACCTCATGTAGCTGTCACCTGGGGGAATTACCTAGTAGTCCTGATCTAGTAAATTACTTAGATTATTGGGGGGGGGGGACTTGAGATGATTAAGTCACGAAACCCTAAAATGCAGTACAGTGCATCATCTTTTAGATTGCTATCTATGTTTTTTAAACCTTTGTATGCCCCGTTCATATCAGGAGACCCTGGAACCACAAGCTCACTATCTTTCTCCCCCTTTTTTTCCTACCTCTACATCAAAATAGAAGTTCCATCCAAACATCTAACAAATTTACCAAGATTTGAAGAAACTTTGAGAATTCCTGAGTAGTGAGTAATTATTGCTGGAGTCCAATTAATCTACAAGACACAGATGACTGACCGCAGGCTCTATTTTTCTCTTTTGAACCAAATAAAGTAAAATACACAAGAAGCAAGTTGCATCCATACTGACCTGCATAACTAATTTATCTGAATAACTAGTTTGCCTTTCTTTTTCTTCAAATTGGTCAGCTTGGGTGGGCTCAGTCATTCACACTGATGAATCATAAATGGTGCCATGGGTCAGCCTGAAGCACAGACTTCAGCAAACCCACAACAGAAGGCTGAGCACAGAAGGATGGGGCATTTGCACTGTGAGACACAAATACACATTTATTTCTCATTGTAGATGGAATTACAATTTTTTTTACAGTTTTGAATGTTTAGCCTCATGATACAACTCAGGTTTATTTATAGAGCTTGATGCCATCGGGAGGCACAGTTTTCCACAGAACTTTGCAACTGTAAGGCTTAGAATTGCCATTAATCTAAGAATGGTTAAAGATTTTCCACCCACATCAAAACAGTGTCCTGGAGTTCCGCTGCCTTTACTAAAGAAAACAGCTGTTAAAGAAGGGTTGACCTCAGCACCTCTCTGCTCCATAACAGCCTCCATTCCATTGTTTATTGGACAAAGAAAGTATATTCTGAAGTTACTACGGCAGATGGCGCCATGTGAAAGTTCCACTCCTGTGATCCATAAACATCTATTGATTTCTTCCACTCAATATCTCCTGCTCTGCAGCCCTTGGGCCACTTTGTCACTTGCTACTTACTGTGTGGAGACATAGGATGTGTGTAAAGGAAGTCAATATTTTCCCATTATTTTTAGCCCTCCACAGCCTAGAAACTTGTGCAATGGAACTCTACTATCTTCTACATCAGGCCTGAGGAGGGAAAATTAAATAGGATTATAACAAAACAAAGTGGTTTTCCTGGGAAAATTGGTATAAAGTTTAGAAATACAAATCAGTAGACTTAGACAGGACGTGAATATGGCAAAGACTCCTGAAGTCAGCAGTATTAAAGATGATCAAATTATCAGAGATAAATGCTAAATGTCACTGGTGAGACCTCTGCTTCCTATCAACTGAAAATAATAAGAACTGGATTTACCCTCCAGGATGGAAAAACAGAGACAAATTAGATGAAATAATGATTTACAAAAACTGGGACATTAGACAATGTGATTCCTCAGAAACAAGAAACAAATGATGTGAGTCTTAAAACCAGCATAGCTTGCTTCCAAGTGTCCAGGCTCTGGTTCAGGGAAGAGTCTCCCACATTAAGCTAGAAGACTTCCACAGTTGCTAAATCAGAAGTAGGGTTTTATGAGGCCAAGATGTGTAGCATTCTCAGGACAGAATGCCAAAGAGGAGAAACACACACACCCACGTCCCACAAAGGCTCTCCTCTAGGCATTCAGCAGTGTGCTGACTGAAGAATTTGTGAGAGGAAAGAATCACCTAGAAGAATTAAAGGCAGTGCACCTAGGATTTGTGTATGACTTGCAATATGGCTTCTTTTCCCAGTCAGACAGAAAACCCATAACAAATCAGGCAATGGGTAAAATACTTTGTCTTACCTCATGGAAAAAGATTAAATTATCCTTGCCCCAGTGCTCTTCTAGAACCACCAAACAGATTAGATTAAAACCCTGGAAGGATCAAATTGCTTCCAAATAATTTAACTGTGTCCCAGAACAAAACTCAAGAGTTTTTACCAAAATACAAGAATATCTGACATATGACAAGGTACAATTTCTGGCCATCCAATTAAATATTACTAAAATTGTAAAAAGTTAGGGTCAGGGAGATAGCTCAGTGGATTAAACAGCTGCCTGGCAAGTACAAGGTCCTGAGTTTGATCTCTGAAACCCCCCCAAAAAATGACAAGATTCATCAGTTGAAACTGATAAAGAAACATTATAAGATGTCATAGATTGACTATTAAACATTAACAGTCAGCCAGGCGTGGTGGCTCACGCCTGTAATCCCAGCACTCGGGAGGCTGACGCAGGAGGATTGGTGCAAGTTCGAGACCAGCCTGGGCTACAAAAGTGAGCTCAGGACCAGCCTCAACTGCATAGCGAGACCCTGTCTCAAAAAGACAAAAAAATTAACAGTCAATGATATTGAAACAGTTATGATAACCATTATGGTTTATGTCTAGTTTTCTCCCCAAGGCCTCATGTAATCATGGGGCAGGGACTTCTAGAGTTTGAGACTTGACTCAGGATCCACTGGGATTATGTGTTTTAATACTGATGGGATTATGAGTATGAGTACTTCTGGGATTATGGGCATGACATAAGGCGGACAGATTGAGGCAGAGAGCCTAAATGTAATATAAAGAGAGACAGAGAGACTCACACTGTTCCTCTGTGCTCCCCTGGTTATTCCGTTGTCTCTGTCGCCATTGTTGCTGTTCTGTTGCCATGAACTGTTGGCCTCTGCATTGTGCCTCTCTGCCTTGGATCCAGCAGAGTATGGACTGAAACCTCCAGTAACTGTGAGCTAAATAAACCTTTCCTTCCTTCATTTTGGGTGTCGGGTATTTGCCCCAGCAACAAGAGAAGAGTAACTAATACAATACGTATGCTCTATATGTTCATAAAATTAAGTACAGATGTGGAAGATAGAAAATCATTCAAACTTCTAGAGCTGAAACCTACAATGTCTGATATGAAAACTGCTCGGATGGAATTAACAACAGATAAGCACACGCTACAGCAGGCCTCTGATGGGAGCCCACCCAGCTGCATCACAACATGGCAGATGGGACTGAGACAGAGCCACACGCAAGGGGACATCCCATGAGAGACAGAAAGAGATTCAGGGGTGAAGCTTGCTTTTTTGTGACAAGTTGCCCTTAGAAGAACTCACTTAGCCAGATCAACATGCTCTTTTCCCAGGATGAAGCCCCAGTGCCCCGAGTATATCACTCTAGGTCCTACCTGTTAAAGGTTCCTCCACCACCCCATATCACCATGCGGATGACAGAGTGTCCAACACACAAACCTTTGGGAAAGTAAACAACATCCAAGTCACAGCAGAAACCGTCATGAAAAATAAAGAAAACAAGAAGAAAGAAAATATGAAGAAACCTACACTTAAGAATATATGAGCCAGATTGCTCAAGCTAGGAACAAAAGGAAAATACTAAAAGCAAGCTGGAGGGCTGACAAGATGGCTCAGTGGACTAAGTGTCTACTTAGGGAAGCGAGGGGACCAGGGTTCTATCCCTGGTACCACCACATGCTGTGACAGCCCAGCCCCCAAGTGCACTGAGCCAGCCATGGAGTCCAGGCATAATGGTGAACACCTGTAATCCCAGCACTGGGGAGGCTGAAGACAGGCTGATCACTATGAGTCCAAGCTGCATAGTGAGCTATACCAAATACATTAAAAATTAATAATAAAGGCCTGAGATTTTATAACAAAATTATGTACAAAGCAGTAAAGTTAAGGTTTTGAGAGAATTTCCCTATTTAAAGCATGTTCTCTTGCAATTAAAACAATGCTGAGATGTCAGCTCACCCCAGAAAAAAATAGCTATTCTAAAGAAATCAACCCATAAAAGGGGCCAGGGAGATAGCTCAGCAGTCTAAGCACCTGCCAGGCAAGCTCAAGGACTCAGGTTTGATCCCCAGTACTTTCTGTCCCAGCCCTGTGACAGAGCTGGACACCCAAACTGGGCATGGTGGTACATGCCTACAATCCTAGAGCTGTGGAGCCTGAGACAGGAGGATCACTCTGAGTCTGACCTGCATAGGGAGACCCTGTACCAAATAAATAAATAAATAAATAGATAAATAAATAAATAAATAAATGATTTTTTAAAAAAGAAATTTGTTTTGTTTTGTTTTGTTTTTGAACATTTTTTTTAATTTTTTTTAATTTTTAATTTTCTTTTTTGTTTGTTTATTTATTACTTTTTATGGCCGGCTCAGCCTGCCCTGAGGGCAGGGCTGGCACAGCATGTGGCGCCGGGGATTGAACCACAGTCCTTGCAGCTGCCTAAGCTTTCCTGAGCAGATGCTTTAGACCACTGAACCATCCTGCCAGGCCCATAAAAAAGAAATTTAACAAGAACTCAACCAACAAGAAATGTTGAAATAGCTGTGGGGAAAAACAAATACTTCTACCCTTCTCCATTGTTGAAGCAAGTGTAGATTGGTACAGCCACTGTGGAAATCAGTGTGGAGATTCCTCAAAAAGCTAGGATTAGAGGTCTCACTTGACCCAGCTATTCCTCTCTTAGGTATCTTCCTAAAAGAATTAAAGACATCACATGCACGCCAATGTTTATAGCAGCACTGTTTGTAATAGTCGAATCTTAGAAACAGCCCAAATTCCCATCAACTGAGGAATTGATAAAGAAAAAATTTTAATACAGTGGAGTACTACTCTGCCATAAAAAGGACATTTCTAGGTAAATGGATGCACCTTGAGATCATACTGCTAAGAGAAATAAATCAGGCACACGTGTAAATACTGCAGCGTTTCTCTGGGGCAAGAAACTAAAGTGTAAATAAGGACCGAAGTGTACATTAGGTACTACAAAATAGGAAGAAAATGTTGAGATGAGGAGGGGAATGAGTCAGGAGGAAGGTAAAGAAGGAAAGAAGGGAAAAGTAAAAAAAAAAAAAAAAAAAAAAAAAAAAAAAAAAAAAAAAAAAAAAAAAAAAAAAAAAAAAAAGAAACAATGAAAAAAGTACAAAAGAGTGGATAGAACACTTTTATAAATGGCAGAGGGGAAGAGCAGCTGAAAACAGTAGGGGGAAACCTCTCAAGACTTCTGAGAACTTACAGGCATTCCTTGACCTCTGCTCACACTGTATTATCAGCTTTTAAGGCAGCTTTCAAAATACTGTGAGGTCCTGAGACCCCAGCACTCAGGACACTGAGGTAGGAAGAGTTCTAGGCTCGCCTGGGCTACAGGGTGAGCTCAAGGTCAGCCTGAATGATCTGGCAAGACCTTGTCTCAAAAAACTGAAAAGCACTGTAATTTCAGTATTATTTATCCTACTACCTATCATAAGTATTAAATACATTGATGATATAAGAAAACTACAAATCTAAACTTTCAGCTATTCACATCACGTTACATTGCTATCATTGTCAGTATTAATCCATTCATGCTGAAATAATTTATTGTGTATAATCTACACATGCTATTTTTTAACTAGATAATGTTACCCAGTTCCAAACATATACAGTCCATCCTAATTAACTGTACGCAGTACTTAACTACGTTGATTACAATTGGTCTTCACCTAAGGAACATCTAAATACATCCACAATTATAAACACTACTGTAATAATGAAGACATTTCTTTCTTTTATATAGAAATATATATGTTGCCCTTGAGTTTTTCCCTTGCACTGGATTTCTGGACACTTCCCTTTCTCCTCCCATAGAAAACAAAAAATTCCATACTTTCTCACATTTTATTAAAACAGTGCTAGATCAGCTTCACAAAAAGTTGGAACCATCCTTAGTGGCAGAGGCTGTGGGTCTCCCTATTGGGGTATAATAATTATTATTATACAATTTTCTGAATGTGCAAAAGGATGAAATTTCACAATTTTTGTTGTTTGTTTGTGCCTCTTGCTTGGTGGTACCAGAGAGCAAACTGAGAGCCTTCATACAGACCTACATTCCCAGACCTTGTTGCCTCAGCTGGATTCAAACTTGGGATCTTTCTGTCCAGAATCCCAGCCTTGGGTCCGCCAAGTATCTCAGCGGATTAAATCACCTGCAACCAGGCACAGGGACCAGGGTTCAATCCGTGGACCTGCCATACTGGCCTGACCCCCAGGGTACATTGAGACAGCAATTGAGACTGGGCATGGTGGCAAACACCTGTAGTCCCAGCTCTTGGGAGACTGTAAACAGGTGGATGGATTACTATGAGTCCAATCTAGTAATGAGACCCAGAACACACTGTAAACCCTTCCCTAAAATACAAAAAGACAAAACAAACAGAATCCCAGCCTTCCAGAATATTGGTATTACAGGCATAAACTGTGTGCATACCCAGCTTCCCCTCCCAGAGCCACAGCACATCAAAACTTGGCCATACTCACTACCCCCAAATAATCCTTCATTTCCTTTATAATCCTACTCTCTTGTCTCTGCCCTGTCCTTGGGGAACCTCTCACTTTAGATTATTTGAGTTTCATGGAAATTTGTATACATGGAATAATAAATCCATTATTATGAGTCTCTCTGGAACTTGGGCACAGAGTAGGTAAGTTTTCAAGCACACAGGTAAAGATCATGTGCTGCTATGAAAAAGACTGGCAGAGAACCGGAGGGAGAGAAACAGGCTGTACACAGAGGAAGATCTCACGGTGGCCAGTGGTTGGGGAAAACATGGAGCAAATCTTCCTGTTTTATTCATAGGGACTCTGAGGATGGCCCTGAACAACGTGGAGAAACAGAGGGGAACAATTTTGGAAGTGGCCCAGAGCCTGACTTAAGGCTCAGATAATAATAGGGTTGGATAACAGGGCACAGATACAGAAGCTGTGCGGAGTTAAAGGCAGAGAAATATTCCAAGGCTGAGTGTGCAGAGCACAGACTCGCAGACGGGTCCCTTGTCCTGACAGAATATCACAACCCCAGCCACAGATCTGAGGTCCCCCAAGGACCAGCTCAAGCGCTGGCCCCCCACCTTCACCCCGCTCACCCCCATCAACTCTCTGCAGCCAGTTGTGAAAGCACACTAACAACCAGGGACAGGAAGAGATAACCAACACAGCGCGCCTGGAACACCCGGAGCTCAATAAACCCTGGCTTCTCCGTCCCTTCTTCCCCTTCCATAACTAAATGGAAGGCAAATTGCACTGCTGGCCCCAGTTCAGAGGCTTTTAAAATTTAGAGCTCCTACGTTGAGCTGAGCCTTGTTAAAGACTCCTGGATTGAGGGCAGAAACTTCCTGAATAACTTTAGACTTTTTTAGGGGCTTGTCGCTTTGCAACCCAGGCAAGCAGCAGCAGAATAGAAGAGGCCCCAAGGTGTCACGCTCTGGAAAAAATCAAAAGGCAGGCAATGCTTGTACTCTGCAGCAACACAATGCATTTATGGGCCAGGCGTGGTGGCGCCCGCCTGTAATCCCAGCACTCGGGAGGCTGAGGCAGGAGGATCAGTGCGAGTTCGAGACCAGCCTGGGCTACAAAAGTGAGCTCAAGGCCAGCCTGAACTGCATAGCGAGACCCTGTCTCAAAAAGACAAAAAAGAAGGAAAGAAATACGTAGTGGAGGGGACGGGTGAGATGGCTCAGCAGTCTAAAGCACCTGCTTATGTCAAGCTTAGGCAACCTCAGAGACCATGGTTTGATCCCCAGCACCACATGCTGTGCCAGCCCCACCCCCAGGGCAGGCTGAGCTGGCCATAATATAAATAAAGTTAAAAACAAATCACCAAAACCCCAAAACAAAACAGTACTAAGGAAAATGCATTTATTTAAAATGTCTATCAGAACATAAAACATCAAATGACAGTTTAGCTAAATTCAGCTAGTGTTAGTTATTACAATACATGAAAAGATAGAACAAAAGAAATATTAAATTTTTAAAAAGTACAATAGTCAGGTGTGGTGGCACCTGCCTGTAATCCCAGCACTTAGGAGGCTGAGGCAGGAGGATCAGGGTGAGTTCGAGAACTGCGTGGGCTACAAAGGTGAGCTTAAGGTCAGACTGAACTGTATAGCAAGACTTTGTCTCAAAAAGACCAAAAAAAAAAAAAAAATGCATTTACAATCCCCCAATTTGCAGCTCCTTTCACTGTCCCTTACCATGCCACTCCAAGGAAGAAGAAGCAAATTACCTGATTGGTCAGTTCAAGAAGGGGACTTCTCCAAAAGTGTGACGCTCAGCCTGGCTATCCTTTCAGAAAGGCACTGCTGGGAGAGGCCAGTCGCTGTCCAGCTGTGGTTGTTGCTGAGTATTCCTGGGATACAGGGTCAGGAGGCCCACAAAGTTCAAAGTCTAAATAACCTTCTCCAAGCCAGTTTTATCAGTATTGAGAGTGGTAGTGTGTCTCTAGCTGCCTAATTCCTGGTCTCTCTCAGTTGGTTCTGAACATGGATAAGGAAAAGGGGTGCCATCTGGGAGTACCCCCAAACCCACCCACCAGTTGCCCTCCATCCCATGCACAAACACAGACGGCCACCAGGGCCCTGGGTAGATTTCAGTAGGATGACAGTGTTCCCTGCAGGCATCTTTGTTATGCAGTTTGCATTCTCCCACCAGTCTGGCACTCACACTGCCACCACGCAAGGTTCACACCAGAAACAGTGACCAGCATGAGGGAGCCACAGACCATTCCTGTCCAACTCCTAGGGGCGGCCTCTCCCCTAAGACCCAGAGTCCCGAGCACATGAGCTCATAAAGCTCCTCGATCCTGGCTTCGAGCCCAGCTCTCTTCTCCCTTGCCATGTACCCTTTGTCATTTCACCAGTCTGGAGTCCTCTTTCCCCAGTTTATTTATTCTGTAACTGAGATTTAAAATGTGCCAGAAGTTCAGGCTTTGTACCACATTATAAGGGTAAAACAAGCAAGCAAGCACTTTAAACTTGGTTTATATTTTTGGCAAACATGGCTATAGGTTTTTTCAGACGTACTTTTGGTGTAATCTCATTTAAAATGACAACTCCAATATTCCTACTACATCCCATAAGGGTTTAAACACAGGTTTTAGAACCCAGAAATTCTCACAAAATAAATCCCCAAATTAAATGTATCAAGAACTGCCTATAATATACTGTTTTGCTATAAAATTTAATCAAAATTTATTATAAAATTATCAGGATACTGAATGCAATACCATGTCATTCATAGTTTTCCTAAGAAGAGGTCTGTAAATATGGCCCACAGGATAAATCTGAACCACTATATGAATTGGTAAATACAGTTTTATTGGAACACGGCACATTTGTTTGCTGACATAACATTTGCAGCTGTTTTCTGCTACAATAACATGGGAAGTTTATTGCAACAGAAACCATGTGATTTGGTGACAAAGCCTAAAGTAGTAATGAACCATCTTTTTGTATAAAAATCGTGCTTAGCTCAGCAGACTAAAGTGCCCACTTGGGCAGGGGCAATGATTAGTTCAATCCCCAGCCTGCTGTGCTGGCTCCAACTCCAGGATCCACTGAGATGGCAACTGAGACTGGGCATGGTGGGGCATGCCTGTAATCCTAGCACTTGGGAGGCTGAACACAGGAGGATAAGCACAACTCCGACCTTTGTAGTGAGACCCTATAGACCCTGTACTAAATGCATTTTTTTAAAAAAAAAAAAAAGCATGCTAATCCCCATTCTGAAAAATTTTCAGGAAGTCTTCATCATTCCTCATGAATGTCCTCCACACACAGCTACACCACCACACGACTGTTGTTTGCCTTCTTTTTTTTTTTTTTCTGGTGTGTGTGTGTGTGTGTGTGTGTGTGTGTGTGTGTGTGTGTGTGTTACTGGGGATTGAACTCAGGGGACCATACACTTGTCAGGCAAGTGTTTATTCTACTGAGCTATCTCCCCGGCTGCTGCACTTTTTTCTTAATGAGTACAAAACATTTGTCTATTTTTTTTTTGTCTTTTTGAGGCAGGGTCTCGCTGTACAGTTCAGGCTGGCCTTGAGCTCAGTTCTGTAGCCTAGGCTGGTCTCGAACTCTCACTGATCCTCCTGCCTCAGCCTCCCGAGTGCTGGGATTACAGGCATGTACCACCACACCTGGCTTGTCTATTTTTTTTTTCAAAGTAGACATTGTTTACCCTGTGATACTCAGACAATGAGAACTTCCCTTAGGTCTGATGCTTTTGAATGTGGCAGGCATTTGGCCCTCTTAACAGACCTTGAATGCACTGGCAGGGCCCGGAAGCGGGCTCAATGTCCACTTCCTGACTTTCCTCCTAACTGGCTCCATTGCTTGCGCTTTGCTTTTGTAAAATTTGGAGAATGTGTAAGCAAGGCACTAAATATCTTTTGAAAAATTCATTATGCTCCAGGGTGTGAAGGACCTGTAGAAAACCACATTCACTGTTTAAAAAATAAACACAAAAAGAGAATGGCATCACAACGGGATTTATAGAAAAGAAGGAACTTGGACAGAGATCCTTAGCAGAAATGATGCACTGAAGACTGCAGTGAACTCCAGGCCTTCAGCTGGATCCTCTGGCTCCCCAGTGCACACTCCTTCACATCTGGCTTTGTGGGCGACCACAATAAACCAATCTCATAAATTCTCGCCTATTTATATATTGACTGACATACCCAGGAAAGATCTTTCTGATGCAAACAGATCTTAATGTGTGTATTTTACACCACCTAGCACCCTTTCACAATATGGTCACCTTTTGGAGGAAAACACATTTTCTTTCTCAGCCAACTATCAAGGTCATACCCACATCTCTTAAGACACCAACTACCACCAACATAGAATTGGTGTGATGGCCAATGTGTAGGACACTAAGACTTCTTGGGAAAGTGAAGGTCAAGAGAAAATTTAAACAAAAGCCATCCTGTGGCTGCAGTGGAGGTCAACAAGAAGTGAAATCATGCTAACTTCAAATGAATTGGCAATGGGACCAGGCAACATGCTTAGGCAGCAGTCATTTCCACACGGCTGGCTAAGCAATCCAAACATCTATAACAATAAGCTCCAGAAAGAAGAGGCTGATCTGAGTTGACTTAGCCACGCCATCTCAGCAATAACGGGTCCTAAGTCATTGTTAGCAGTCCCATGATGCTCTCTATACTGTTGTGCCAGGGAGAGTGTATTTGAGCAGTCAACAAGTTTTAGTGAGTACCAACTACTATACTCTGGGATGATTTTGCCATACTCTGGGATGGTTCCATCAAGAAATGATGGGGGTAAAACACACTTGCCCTTGTGTTTTTATATAACTTACATCACAGTGTGCTATCCTTGTATTAAGAAAATTACAGCGAGTTCTGACATCTATCCCATGGGACAGAGTGCCACACTGAAGAGTCCTAAAGCAGTATTTTGCAGAACAGCTTCAGTCAGACCTCAGTCCTTCATCCTCTGAGCTCTTTCTCTTCTATTATCCTCTGTGACACAGCAGGTCACAAGAAAAGTATAAAGGTAAGATAGCCTGATTTCCCCCCACCCCTGGACTCCTAAAGCCTCAATACAGAGACAAATTCAGGCTCTAAAAATATTAAAAGCTTTTGAATCACTTCTGGGAATTTTTTCCGTTTTTTTTTTCTCTTGGTACTGGTGCTGGAGCCCAAGGGCAGGGCCAGGGCTTCTTTCTATATACTAAGCAGGTGGCTTACCATTGAGTTCAGCCCCACTACTTCTGGGAATCTGGACTAAGAAAATAGTCCAAACTTCTGAGCAGAATTTAGGTGTAAAAGTGAATATCACAGCTGTTTCATTTAATCTAGTTATACACACAAGAAATCCAAGTGTACAACTACAAATGAGTAGACAGTAAGCTACATGAAATGAAATAGGCCACCATGAAGATGCTTGCAAAAGTTCTATGACAATGTGGGAAAAGAATTACAAAATGTTAGTAACCAACAGAGCAAAGAGAATGGTACATTCCGTATTTAAGAAACAGGTAGAGCTGGGTGTGGTGGTGCACGCCTGTAATCCCAGCACTCGGGAGGCTGAGGCAGGAGGATTGGTGAGAGTTCGAGACCAGCCTGAGCTACAAAACCGAGCTCAAGGCCAGCCTCAACTGTACAGCGAGACCCTGTCTCAAAAAGACAAAAAAAAAAAAAAAAAAAAAAAAACAGGTAGACATGTTCCAAGATGTTAATAGTTAATATATTCAGCTGTTAAAATTATGTTATTTTCTGTTTTGAATTTCCTGTTTTTCTTTAACTAATATGCATTATTTTATGTCAAAAAATAATAGTTTTAAGTCTAGACATGATTTTTTAAAAATGACTATGAGATACTAAGACCAAGTACAAAATAGCCCCCCATCATTCCTAAGAGGTTAAGACCTGGATCGAAACTGTTCACTCTGAGCTATCACTCCTACAGCCACTGTCCGCACTTGACCTCTGATTCCTCAGGTGACTAGGACTTCGGGCAAGTTATTTAATCCTTTCTTGTTCCTGTTTCCCATCTGCAAAATAGAAGTGCCTGCCCCATGGGTTGGCAGGTAATCCCAGCACTTGGGAGGCTGAGGCAGGAGGATTGGTGCGAGTTCGAGACCAGCCTGGGCTACAAAAGTGAGCGCAGGACCAGCCTCAACTGCATAGTGAGACCCTGTCTCAAAAAGACAAAAAAAAAAGGAGGATCAGTAGCAATGTAACAACCAGCAAATGCTTCATGATAACACATCCAACATTCCAGGTGTTTTAAGGGAAGGATTTTTTAAAAGGGAAATGTTGGCAAACATCACATCCTAGTGCCTGAGGGACAAGTAACTCAGAATTACGGGCAATTTTTCTTTCAGGCAGAATTAATCCCCAAATCCATTACTAATATTTTAAAATTTCCCCTGAAGAAATGTGTCTGTTTCTTCATAGATACATGTTTGTTTTATTTAAACTTCTTGATTTTTTGTAATTCACTGGTGATAATGTATTGTACAAAGTGCCTTATGATTTTAAAAGGAAGTCTAAAAAATTATATGTATAGCATTTTCAGAAAACACTAATCATTAAAGTAAAATGACCTCATAAAGCTGTTAATGGTGCTGTTATTAATTTCTGGATAAAAATAATTGTTGATACAATCATATTTTTCTGTCAGATATCTTTTTAAAAAATATCAGTGAAATCAAGAACTATACCTGACATTGTACCTGACATCCTTAGTTCTATGAAAATTAAATTAGCTAAATCCAGGTAATATAAAAGTGGTTGGAAGAGAAATTGGCCACAGGCATGCATGAGATGGATGTTCAGATTTAAAGGACCCTTGCAGCCATACACCCAAAGCCTCACAGAATACATGCTTGGAGATTAAAAGATGGCCTAAAGGGCTATGAGTCCAAGCAAGGCCAAAACATACTGCCTTAAGGAATGAATGCTTCAGCCTTCCTCCTCCTCCCAGTATTCTGATTATTACTTAGATTGGTGCTGAGGTTACTTATATAAAAGACCACCTTGACCTTTGTCTTCCTTTTCCTGTCCTGTCTCTGTCCCCTACATGAATTCCTGCACAGATGTCATTCTTCTTTTGTTCTTTATCATTCATTCTTGGTTCTACCAATTAAAAAGCCACAGAAGCTTTGGCTCAGGGCTGTCCTTAGGAGACTCTCTCATGTTGAAGGGTCAAGGGTAAAGGCAGTCCCTCTGAGCCTTCTTGGAGTTTCAACTGGACAGTGACTCTGAGGAATCTTTCATCCTTTGTGCTGGGTCACAGTCATGAACTATGACAAGGGACATCCTGTGTGAGGAACAAGGTGGTGCAACCAGCACAGAGGAGCCACGACCTCCCAAAGCCTGGCAAAGGAACAATGCCATGGCTCACTCTCCATCCTAGTATGGGGACAAAGGCAGCCAAAGAATAGCCTGGCACATCTTGACCAGCTCATAGGTTAGGTTGACCGACTCAAGGGGGCTTTTCACTGTGCAGTTGCTAGGGGAGTGGGGACTCTTCATCTGTTCTTCTTTTGCTCTTTTACCTCCTTTCATAGAGTGTGGAGCAGACTTTATCCAAAGAGGAAAAGCAATTTCGGCAATATTTATGATGTCTCTTAAATACATCTGGATATAGAAGTTTTAAGCCTCAGCTTGTGAAGCCATTGGTAGTTGTGGAGTCAGATATCATAGTTTCCTCAGGAGGACAGCCTGGAGGTAGAGGACTGGGAACCTGTGGGCCTGAAGTTATGACACTGACTAAGTCCTGTGGAAGCTGTGCACCTTGCTAGCTGCCATCTTGCTGGGGTGCTATTTGATCTCCTCAAACAAAGGAAATTCTTCCTTCTCCTCCTCTGTCTCCTCCTCCTCCTCCTCCTCCTCCTCCTCCTCCTCCTCCTCCTCCTCCTCCTGCTACTATTCTGAATGCTCTCTGAAAGTTTCCTTCTGCCTCCTGCCCCTTAGGAGACGAAGACCAGCCATGGGGGTAGGGGAGATCTCTAAAATTATGTATTTGCCAACAGGACTTGTTTTACAAAAAAAAAGAGTGGGAGAAAAATTGGAAAAAAAGAAAATAAAAATAGGGAAAGAAAACACATGGAAAAATAGGGGTTGGGGAAGAAAAAATGCTAAAGACAACAAAAGTTGAGCTAACAGTTATGATAAATGGGGCAAATTTATCAAGAAAGAGTCACCTCCATCAGGGTTTTCTACAAAGGCTCAAGCATACACATATGCGAGTTCAAAATGGTAATGCACAAAAGAGCATTACCCTCTCTCCAAGTCAAGAAGCTGTTATTCATGTTCTTTGATTAGTGATTTACTTTTCTGCTTGACCCTAAACTTGAAATCAATTATAGCTTTTGTCTTCAGAGACATGCTCTGCTAAGGACTGAAGATCCACCCTGAAAACACTTCTGGTATTGATTGCCTTTCTGGCCCAGAGATGATTGGGATTGGATTCTCAGCTCCAGAGCCATTCTCCTTTCTGCAGCTGCTGCATTATGGGAGCTTCGGACCTGTAACCCTTTCAGAAGGAAACTGACCTTCACCTGTTCCTTGGCCATAGTCTTAAAAAAAAAAAAAAAAAACCCAGTCTAAATTGAATCTTCAACTCTTGAAGAATAAAGCATTGGTCTTTCTATCCTTACACAGAACTGGAAGTTAACACCTGTCACTTGTCTCTCCCTTCTGGAATGCAGCTCCAGGAGGCAAAGAGACTGGTTTTGTTTTGTTTTGGTTTTGTTTACAGTACAGACATGTCCATTGATAAAACAAAAACATGCCTAGGGAACCTTACAAATTGATTAACAGTTTTAAGCAGAAACAGGTATTTCAATAAGATAAACCATCAGCCTAAACTCCTTCACCATGGCTTTGTTTTCACAGATGTAAAAGCATTCTTTCCTTCTGACTTATTACAAGCAATGTCTTCTAACTGATAACTTCCAGGAAAAGTTCTGACTAGGCAGTTTATAGTTATGAACCTAAAAACTGGGGGAAAAAAAGATTATTGTAGTTCAGGTTGGCCAATATACCTGAGAATGCACTCTGGTTTAAAAACAACAGTCTTGTGTGTTTGTATGTTGTCTATTTCTCTATTTAGTGAGTCTTAGTTAAAGCACCTCAGCTGCTTCATTTAAGGAAAGTATTTTTTTATCTCAATAGTTTCTTTTCAGTTTTACCTTTTTTGGGTCGTTTTGCAAGTTCTATGTAAAGACCAATTCCATAGGTTTTCGGTGTAGTCAAACTCACTTAAAATTTTGTCAGATAAAAATTAATAGGCTCAAGATTTACATAGGAACAAAAGCCTTAAAGCTTAATAATGAAGTACGCATGTGATGTAGGTGAAAATGTTCATTTCTGTGGGTTAACTTTTAAATACATTACTACCCTCCAAAAGTTCAACTTAAATTGGCTTATAAACACTCAAGACACTATTGCAAATGCTTGGGTTCATATAGCTTAACAGCTAATTTAAATCAGCTGGAAAGAATAAAAATGTCTATGAAGTTAATGACATATTTTCATCCAGGTTCTTAAGTAAATAGCATAATATCAAAATAATTTCAGTTTTATAAATGTCATATATATATATATATATATACATATATATGTATATATTATCTGTATGTCATAACTTAAAAGAGTTTTTCTTTTTTGATCGAAGATAATGTTTATTTATTTATTTATTTATTTATTTATTTTTTTTTGGTCTTTTTTGAGACAGGGTCTCACTATGCAATTCAGGCTGGCCTTGAGCTCACTTTTGTAGCCCAGGCTGGTCTCGAACTCGCACCGATCCTCCTGCCTCAGCCTCCCGAGTGCTGGGATTACAGGAGTGCGCCACCACGCCCGGCCAAAGATAATGTTTAAATACAGCTTTAAGTAAGTATTATCTGTTATGAGGGATCATTTAAGGTGTTTTTTGCTATAATTACAAAGTTAACTTTTCTATGTTTAGCCCAGGTATGGTGGTGCACACCTGTAATCCCAGCACTTAGGAGGCTGAGGCAGGAGGAGTGCCATGGGTTCAAGGCCAGCCTGGGCTACATGGTGAGTGCAATGCTGACCTGAGGTACATAGCAAGGCCCTGCCTCACAAAAAAAGAAAGAAAGAAAAGGTAAAGTTTTCTATGTTGTTATGGCTTATGTCTAGTTGTCCCCCCAAAGCCTCATGGAGTCATTGGGCGGGGACTTCTAGAGTTTGAGACTTGATCCTTGCTTGATCCCTGGGATTATGGGTTTTAGTACTGATGGGATTATGGGTGGAAGTACTTCTGGGATTATGGGTGTAGCCTATGGCGGGAGCTAAGGCGGAGAGCCTGAATGTAATATAAAGAGAGACAGAGAGACAGACTGGAGCTCGAGCTGGTGCTGCTGCTCTGCTGCCCTGTTTGGTTGGCTGCCTCTGCCACCATTTTGCTGCTGTTCTGCCGCCTTGAACTGGATGCTCTCCACCGTGCTCCACTCAGCCTTGGGCCAACCGAATATGGACTGAAACCTCCACAAACTGTGAGCTAAATAAACCTTTCCTTCCTTCAT
>PVJA010024765.1:0-31491 GCA_004027025.1 Myocastor coypus
AAAAGAAGAATTTTGGCAGTTATTTTAAATGTCACATGACCAGTATGGACTATAATTTAAGAGTCTGAGAAAATTCTATTATTGTGTTTACCTGGACCAGGAGAGGCTGTGGATGCCTTTTATCTGAAGTTAGAGTTTTTCTACTTTAAGGTTCCAAATGTGTATCACATGAGTTTCTAAGGGACTCTCATGGTCTCTTTGGTTCCTTCCTTCCTTCCTTCCTTCCTTCCTTCCTTCCTTTCTTTCTTTTGCAGGACCAGGGTTTGAACTCATGACCTTGCACTTGCCAGGCAGACACTTGTGCCACAGAGCTATCTCCCCGGCCCCCTCACTGGTTCTTTCATACTCAAAATCTTTTTAGTGTACCTAGCAACAGGAAGTCTATTTCTGATTTATACATGAAATAGTAAAATAATAATACCATCAAGTGTCTTAGTGCATTTATGTTTTATTTCACAGAGGTGCAGTTCTTCTGAGTTTGACAAGTGGATTGATGCTTTCAGCATGTTCGTGGTTTGGTGGAGCTAGTTTGATCTGGTGGGCCACAGGTATGTAGGGGTCACCTTCAGATGTGCCATTGTTTGGCTTGGTTACCTCCGTGTATGTATGGCTGGACTTGAAAAGATGTGGCCATGCAAGTGTGTATGCGCTGTTTGAAGTTGCTGTGGCAACTCTAACCCAGATGTCATCAAGATCCCAAGTGACAACCTGCTTCAGATTCCTGTTTCTAGTTCTCCCTTACCTTCTGTGGATGTCCCATGCTGCCAGACCTCACCACTGCAATACTGTTGTGTCAGTCACTTTCTCATCGCTGAGATAGACCAGCTCCCATGTGCACTTTGAAGGATAAGAGGTTTTATGGGGCTCGTAGTTCAGTCCATAAGTAGGGAGGTACCGTGGAACGGTCTGGTGGAGCAAAGTTCCTGGGAAGGAGAGAGTCCAGGCAGGAGCTAGGTAGGGAGAGACATCCTTCTGGGTCATGCCCACAGCGATCCGCCAGATCTCACCTTGTAACAGCATGTCTTCTTGCCTGTCCCACATGTAAAAGTCACCTCCCAAAGCCCCAACTCTGAGCACATACAACTTTGAGAGGATAACAGATGCAAATCATAGAGTGACCTCACTTCAGGTATGACAGAAATATGTGAAGTAGCACTTTTTACTGAAGGCTAGAGGGCAATGTAGCACTAGTTGCTAGGTCCATTTCCCTCTTCAAGACATTTTGCTTTTCTGTTTTTCAAGAGTGCCCTTTTTCAGATTGAGTAATGATATTTCATTCCCTTTTCTTTTTTATGCCATAATTTTGCCTCCCATTCTTTCACCCATGTTTGGGGTGCATGCTTGCTGTTCAAACACCTAAATTATTTGTCCTCTAGTTACATTCTTTCAGGGCCAGAAGGCCTGGGCAAGGCTGTCACACGTGAGGCTGCCCCTTTTCTCTTCCCATTGATCTTTGTGAGCACCTAGATGCATTGCGCCATTTTCCTGTGATGGAATCATGCCACTCAACTCTTCCTTCTGCTTGAAAGGCAGAGATGGTTACAAAGTAATCATTGGTGGCATGAGGTGAAAACCCCCTGTTCTTTTCCAGAACAAACACACTATTGGGCTTCTGTGAGATCTCTTTCTACATGTTAGTTAAGCAGGTGATTCAAAGTGTTGGCTTAGGTTTGTGAGACTGTCTATCAGTAACAGAAGATATGGGATGGAAAATTGTAGTAAGTAAATTTCTACATGCTATGCTATTCACTGGCGTTGCATAACAGCATAGGTGGCACTAAACAGGGTGCTGCACTAACACGGCTGGCCAGGGCCTTCTCCTCTGGAGGTATGTGATCAAGCTGTCGTAGTCATATTGGGCTGTTTTTACTGGCTTGTAAAACAAAGTAGGAATGTAAACATGGTAAAACATGGTAGGAATCCCATCTATACTCTGAAAGTCTTTTTCATCAGAGAGCTGCTTCATGAGATTGTTTAGGAAAAGGGCCAGATAACTCAGTTTTCAGAAAGCATATTTGGCTTATTAATCAGTATACAGTTTGGAAAAGGAAAATGAAATCTGTCAAAATTTGTTTGGCCTTTATAGCAGCCTTCTTTCCCTTCCTTCCTTCCTTCCTTCCTTCCTTCCTTCCTTCCTTCCTTCCTTCCTTCCCTCCTTCCCTCCTTCCTTCCTTCCTTCCTTCCTTCCTTCCTTCCTACCTTCTTACTTGCCTTCCTTCCTACCCGCCTCCCTCCCTCCCTCCCTTCCTCCGTCCCTCCTTCCTTCCTTCTTTCCTTCCTTTTCCCCTCACTTTACTTTTGTCTTATGTGCTTTTGAGGTACTATTTCACTATGTAGTCCAGACAGGCTTTGAACTCATTTTGTAGCCCAAGTTAGCCTGGAACTCATAATGACCCTCCTGCCTCAGCCTCCCCAGTTCTGGGATTACGGGTGTGTGCCATCACACCTAGCTAGCATGCTTTTTCTACATAGAAATCTTAAGCAGTAAAGTGTGCTATAGCCATCTTGAACGATGAGTTCTAGCTGTACAACAGTAACTGAAGTGTTTCAAAGTTGCCATATTGCCTACAGAATGTCTTCCCTTGGTAGTCCCAGGTTGGGGTGGACTTGAAGAGCAATGTAAATGTCAAAGCTGATTCCATATGAATCGGGAGAAGGTTGTGTGACCTCAGTGTTGCCCCAACAGAGCAGTGTTTGTGAGGCACCTGCTTCAGGCCAGGCAGTCTCCAAACACAGCTGTCTATGGGTAGCACACCAACAGGGGGCAGATTTGCTGAGGCAGCAAGTCCACCAATGCTATCTCAGTGTCACCCTCTTTTGTGGCTGGGTGGTCAGGAAAGGTGACAGTACATATTGTAAGACAAGGGGCAGAACCTCAGAAAATGCCTTAGCAGCCAGGTGTGGTGGCACATGACATCTCAGCACTTGAGGGACTGAGGCGGGAGGATTGGTACAAGTTCAAGACCAGCCTGGGCTACAAAAGTGAGCTCAAGGTCAGTCTAAACTACCTAGCGAAACCCTGTCTCAAAAATTTTAGAAGCCTTACTGACTCTGCATGTGTTCTCTCTGGTATCTGGCTGGTTAAACATTTTTTTTTTTTTCTAGTATTAAGAATTTTGTTTCTCCAGTAGACTGATAAGAAAGTATTATATTGAATGGCTTACAGCTTGACATTTAAAACTTTGCTAGTACCTGTCAAAAATCTCATTTGCCATCAACAGTGTCCTACTTTCCAGTACATATCAGGAGCACATTTTTGTCGCATAAGTAAATTGTCCCACCTAAAGCAACAATTATATCAAAAGCTAGCATTACCAGGAAGACAATTCAGTCTTGAAATGGCTTTGGATGATAAGAGAATATTCAAGTGTTCCAAAGTTGTACTTCTTGTTCTTGGAATGATCACGTAAGTAAAATAAAAACAACAAAAAATAATATATAGATAATATATAAAAAGTGACCAACTGACTGACCAGCAGTCATGCAGGGAGGACCTCTTGGCCTGCAGCCTTCTGCCCTGCAACCCGAACTCAGCCACTGTCCGTGGCAGCCCCGACTGACCGACTGGTGGACGTGCAGGTAGGACCACTAGGCCTGCAGCCCCTGCACCTTCACTGGAACTCAGCTCCCGCCCACAGCAGTTCTGACTGACTGATAGGCATGCAGGTAGTACCTCTTGGCCTGCAGGCACCGGCCTCACCACCAGAACTCAGCTACCGCACACAGCAGCCCCAACCAACTGACGGGTACACAGGTAGGACCTCTCAGCTGGCAGCTCCCACACTGCCACCGGAATTCCACCCCTGACCCACAGCTTGTGACTGCCAAGCATGTAGGCAGGAACAGTAGGCCTGAATCCCTGTGCCACCAGAGCTTCTTCCTCGCCCAGAACCCAGCTCCAGCATCTGCGGTGGAGCCTTGCAGCAAAATTGCATGCAGAGAGGCTCGTGGTCAGACCCTACCAGCTAACCAAGGAGCTGAGCATCTTGTCAGAGGAGCACAGCAGGCTCTCATCCAAAAGCCGCAGCAGGAAGAAGCTGAGCACGGCAGCCAGACCCAGCCAGACATACAGACAAGATCAAATTTGGTAGATCTGGACCCAAATTTCAGTAGGCACTAATGGCATAACTTCACCACAGTTCTGCACCAAAGGTCACAGATCACTGTTATACAGAATGATACCGACGAGGAGCAAAATGCAATCTCAGATCACCAGCCCACCTGGAACAAATACAGGAGACACTACCATAGAAGAAAATGGGAATCAGGTAGCCAAAATCTCTGAATTAATAGTATCTGAAGTAAACAAATGCAGAGATATATAGAGGAACTCAGATTGGAGATAACTTCTGAAGTAAAAAGAGAAATCTTCGAATTACTAGAGTCTGAAGCAAACAAACAGCTGAAGAAAACTATGGAGGGAATCAGATCAGAAATAAACACCAAAATAAAAAAAGACATCTCTAAATTAATAGTGTCTGAAGTAAGGAAACAACTGCAGAAAGGTAGAAAGAAAATGAGAGCAGAAATAATCTCTGAAGTAGAAAAAGAAAGGATAGCTATAATGAAAGACTTAATAAATGCCTGTAAAGAAGACATTGTTGGAGCTGGGAGATGGCTCCGAGGCACAAGTGCCTGCTGGGCAAGTGCAAGGTCGTGAGTTTGAACCCCGGTCCCACAAAAAAAAAAAAAAAAAAAAAGACATTGTTAAAAATTAAAGAATAGAAAAATAATGGAATCCTTGAATGAAAAATATAGGAAAGATATAGATTGCATGAAACAGTTTCAAAGAGATATACAAGAAAATAAAATCTCAATCACAAGTTGGTAACACCATACGAATGAAAGTGAACATAGAGTTTCAGATCTTGAAGACACAGTCACAGCTAGTGAAAAGGCTCTTAAAAACAACCCAGATGCAGGAAAAAAATAATTCAACATCTACAAGATGATGTAAAAATGAACAATGTGAGATTAATAGGAATCAACAAGAAAGGAGTCGATACAAATGATATAAAAAAAATGGGTAGAAGTAATAGCAGAAAACTTCCCAAATATGGGAAAACAATTGGACATTCAGTAACCGAAGCATACAGAACTCCAAATAACATCAGCCCAACTAAAAACACATCCAGACGTATAATAGTCAAGATCCCAGAAATCCAGCACAAGAATAATGTATTAAAAGCTGCTAGAGGAAAGAAACAGATCACATTTAAAGGAAAACCCATCAGAATAATGACATATTTCTCTTCACAAGACATGAAGTCAAGAAGAGCATGGAGCAGAGTGCTTCAAGTTCTCCATGAAAACAAATTCCAGCCCAGACTGCTATACCCCACAAAACTCTCTTTCAAGTATAAAGGAGAAGTGACATACTTCCATGACAAGGAACAACTAAAGAATTTCATGATGTCAAAGCCAACCCTACACAGACTATTAAAAAATATTTTGGAGAGGGACCAAAATGACCTGAGCCCTACACATCAGACCAGAAAGAACACACCAAATAGGGCAACCAATTAAACAGGAGAAAAAGGAATAAATACTAGTAAGTAAAAGACATGTCAATTGTAAGTCAATACATCTCAATTATAACCATCAGTGTAAATGGACTCAGTTCTCCAATTAAAAGAAATAGGCTGGCAGAATGGATAAGGAAGCAAAATCCAACAATATGCTGTATACAAGAAACACACTTAACTCATAAAGAAGCTCATAGGGTAAAAGTTAAAGGATGGAAAACAATAGTACATGCCCCAGTACCAAAAAAAAAAAAAAAAAAAAAAAAAAAAAAAAAAAAAAAAAAAAAAAAAAAAAAAAAAAAAAAAAAAAAAAAAAAAAAAAAAAAAAAAAAAAAAAAAAAAAAAAAAAAAAAAAAAGCAGGGGTAGCAATCCTGTTTGCATACAGTCTAAACTTCAAACCAAGACTGATCAAATGAAATAAAGAATGCCACTACATGCTGGTTAGCAGAAAAATTCAAGACAAAGAGGTGATACTCATAAATATGTATGCACCCAAAAGGGGAGCACCAAGTTATATAAAACAAATCTTTTTTTTTAATTTTTTGGCTTTATTTATTTATTTATTTATTTATTTATTTATTTATTTATTTTTATGGCCGGCTCAGCCTCAGGACTGGCACAGCATGTGGTGCTGGGGGTCAAACCGTGGTCCCTGCAGCCACCTGCAGGCGCTTTAGACCACTGAGCCATCCTGCAGGGCCCCTAAAACAAATCTTAATGGACACAAAAAAATCTAATATCCAATACCAAATCTTAAAAGGAGACCTTAACACCTCTTTATCCCAAAAAGATATGTGAAGCAGACAAAATATTAGCAAAGAAGTAGCAGAACTGAACCAGATCTTGGAACAACTGGACTTAGGGGACATACATAGAGTATTCCACCCAAGCACTTCTGAATACACAGTTTTTTCAGCTGCACATGGGACATTTTCTAAAATGGATCACATATTAGTCCATAGATCATGCTTAAGTATATGCAAGAAAACAGAAATTATCCCATGCATATTATCTGACCACATTGCAATTAAAGTGAAAATAAATGACAAAAGAAATCACAAGAACCCCAGAAATACATGTAAATTAAACAACACCCTTCTCAGCAACCAGTGGGTTACAGATGAAATTAAACAGTATTTACAATTTAATGAAAATTCAAACACAATGTATCAGAATTTGTGGGATGCAATGAAAGCAGTTCTTAGAGGGAAATTTATAGCTCTGAACTCACACATTAAGAAAACAGAATGGGAACAAATAACTCTTACGCAACACATAAACCGATTAGAAAAGAAAGAGCAAACAAAACCCAAAGCCCAAAGATGGGAGAAAAGTATGAAGATTAGAGCGGAAATTAATTCAATTGAGACAAAGAAAACAATACAAAGAATTAATGCATCCAAAAGCTGGTTCTTTGAAAGATTAAATAAAATTGAGAAGTCCCTAGATAACCTCATCAGAAAGAGAAAAGAAAGAACTCAAATTCAAGCAATAAGAAATGAAAAGTGTGAAAGTACTACAGACTTGGCAGGGAGTCAGAGGATCATTAATAGCTACTTTGAGAATCTTTACTCTCACAGAATTGAAGACACAGATGAAATGGACAGATTCCTAGAAAAGTACAAGCTACCAAAACTGAATCAAAAAGATATAAGAACTCTCTACAACCCAGTAACAGCCTAATGAAATACAAAATGTCATAAGTCTATTGACAGAGAAAAGCCCAAGTCCTGATGGATTCACCACTGAATTCTACAAGAAATTTACAGAAGACATAATTCCAATACTCCTCAAACTTTTCAATGTAATTGAAAAGGAAATGATCCTCCCAAAAACATTCCTAGAGGAGAGCATTATGCTGATACCAAAATCAGAGAGAGAGAGAGAGATGCAACTAAAGAAGAGAGCTATAGGCCAATTTCTGTCATGAACATAAATGCAAAAATCCTCAATAAAATCTTCGCCAATAGAATACAGCAAACCATCAAGATGATTATACACCATGACCAGGTGGGATTCATCCCAGGGATGTAAGGATTGTTTAATATATGCAAATGTAAATGTAATACACTATATCAATAGAGCCAAAGCCAAAAATCACATGATCATCTCAATTGATGCAGAAAAGTCTTTTGACAAAGTCCAACACTTATTCTGTTCAGAGTCCCACAGAAAATTGGAATAGAGGGCCTCTACCTCAATCTGACAAAAGCCATTTATGATAATCCAACAGCTAACATAATTCTAAATGGGGAAAAACTGAAGCCTTTTACTCTCAGATCTGGCACAAAACAAGGATGTCCTCTATCACCACTTCTATTAAATATAGTTCTAGAATCATTAGCTATAGCCATTAGACAAGAGAGAGAAATAAGAGGAATAAGAACAGGTAGAGAAGAAGTTAAACTATCATTATTTGCAGATGGCATGATAGTCTACTTGGAAGACCAAACAAACAAACAAAAACAAAAAACAAACAACAACAACAACAACAAAAAACTCCACCAAGAAACTACTAGAATACACAACTTCAGTAGCATAGCAGGATACAAAGTCAACAGCATTCCTCTACATAGATAACAAACATACTGAGAGAGAAATTCAAGAGACGATATGTTTTACAATAGCAGCTTGGAAAATGAAATACATAGAAATTAATCTAACTAAGGAAGGAAAAGGTCTATTCAATGAAAACTGCAATCCTCTGAAAAAGAGATTGTAGAGGATTTCAGAAAATGGAAAGACATTCCCTGCTTCTGCATAGGAAGAACCAACCTTGTGAAGATGGCCATACTCCCTAAACTGTTATGCAGATTTAATGCAATCCCTATCAAAATACCATCAACATACTTCACAGACCTGGAGAAATTATTCCTAAAACTTATTTGGAACCAGAAAAGACCTAGAATTGCAAAGACAATCTTGGGCAATAAAGATAAGGCAGGAAGCATTACAATTACTGACCTAAAGTTATACTACAGAGCCACTATGATAAAATCACATGATATTGGCAAAAAGATAGACCTGAGGATCAGTGGAATAGATTAGAAGATGCAGAAGCAAATACAAACAAACTCAGCCATACATATTTGACAAAGGGGCCAAACATGTTTACTGGAAGAAAGATAGCCTCTTTAAAAAATAGTGCTGGAAAAACTGGCTCTCTATGTGCCCAAAACTAAAATTTGACTCAGGTATATCACTATGCACTAAACTAAAGTCAAAATGGATTAAAGATCTAAATATTAAAAGAGAAACACTAAATCTCCTGGAAGAGAAGGTTGGGAGAAGTTTTGAAGGCGTTAGGGTAACCAAAGAGTTCATGGACAAAAATCAAAATGCACATGTAACATGTTGAAAGAATCAACAGCTGGGACCTCCTCCATCTGAGAACTTTTTTTTAAATTCTTGTTTCAGAACTTTCATTTGTTTGTTTATTTGTTTGTTTGTTTGTTTTTATGGCCGGCTCAGCCCGCCCTGAGGGCAGGGCTGGCACAGCGTGTGGTGCCGGGTATGGAACCGCGATCCCTGAAGCCGCCTAAGCTTCCCTAAGCAGGCGCTTTAGACCACTGAGCCATCCTGCTGGGCCCCATCTGAGAAGTTTTTGCATGTCAGAAAAATTACCAACAGAGTGAAAGATAATCCACACATTTCGAAAAGATTTTAATTAATAAGTATTCAGACAAAAGCCTTCTATCTAGAATTTATAAAGAACTAAAAACCCTTAGGGTTCCAAAATTCAAAGGCCCCATTCAGAAATAGGCATCTGAGATGAATACATACTTCTCAGAGAAAGGAATTCAACAAGCCTATAAATACATGAAGAAATGCTCCACATCGCTAGCCATTCGTGAAATGCAAATTAAAACAACATTTAGATACCATCTCACACCAGAAAGAATGGCCACCATAAAGAAATCAACCAACAACAAATGTTGGAGAGGCTGTGGGGGAAAAGGAACACTTCTCCATTGCTGGTGGAAATGCAGATTGGTGCAACGATTATGGAAAGCGGTGTGGAGACTCCTTAAAAACTAGAACTGAGCCGGGCGTGGTGGCGCACACCTATAATCCCAGCACTCAGCAGGCTGAGGCAGGAGGATCATTGCGAGTTCGAGACCAGCCTGGGCTACAAAAGTGAGCTCAAGGCCAGCCTGAACTGCACAGCGAGACCGTCTCAAAAAAAACAAAAAAAAAACAAAAAAAAAAAAACTGAAAATTCCATTCAATCCAGCTATCTCCCTACTGGGAATTTTCCCAGAAGAACTGAAAACATCATATCATAGTAATATCTGTGCACCTATGTTCATAGCAGCACAATTTGTGATAGCCAAATCTTGGAAACAACCAAATCCCATCATTTGAAGAATGGTTGAAAAAGATGTGGTATTTTTATACAATGG
The DNA here is from genome assembly GCA_004027025.1 of Myocastor coypus. Classification (NCBI taxonomy): domain Eukaryota; kingdom Metazoa; phylum Chordata; class Mammalia; order Rodentia; family Myocastoridae; genus Myocastor; species Myocastor coypus. The sequence goes on from PVJA010024765.1 coordinate 9,930, forward strand.
AATATTACTGAGCTATAAAGAATGATAAACCAGAAGACTTCATATATAAGTAGATGTATCTTGAAGATATACTCATAAATGAAATAAACCTGACATACATGTGTAAATATCATATAGTCTCCCTAGTGTAAGAACTCAAAAGAAGAAATAAAAATGGAAAGGCATAACACAGCTGAATGGAATCCAGGGACTTAAGTGTTGACGAAGTGACCGCAAACAGGAAAGATGAGAAACATGTCAGGAGCAAAACCATGCACTTATATACACAGGATGAATTAGATAATGAGCCTAAGAACCAGCAAAATATTTTTCACACTGAGGATGGCAATGGGTAACACTAAAATTATGCTTGGAATGCCTGTCGTTCTTTTCTTTTAGATTTGTGCTGCTTGAAATGTAATTTTAGTTACTGCTATACTCTCAAGTAAATGTTTGGTTTACAAGAAAAAATATATAAAATAAAAAATATATTAACATATCTATTGGAGGGGATGGGGAGATAGCTCTGTGGCACAAGTGCCTGCCTGGCAAGTGCAAGGTCCTGAGTTTGAATCCTGGTCTCCCCCCATCTCAAGAATTTTAAAGAAATCTTTTTTTTTACTTCTCTCGTCTTACCACCTCAGATAAGAGAAACTAATGTTTGAGGACTATAGTTATTACTAGTGTATTGCACATAGGATGTTGATGGAGTAGATCATTGCTCTGGCTGGTTACACTTAATGAATACATTTTGGCATAGTGGATCATTTCAGTTTTTGTTGCTGTTGGAAGAACAGCACCAATTACTGCTTCTGTCCTGACTTTCCCAAAGAAATAGCTTTGGCTTGAGGTGTACCATGGTGCCTCCCACTTCTGGCTGTGCCAGAGACAGCCTGGGCAGCCTGGGTCCAGTCACACTAACCTGTCAGGCCCTGGTTTTCTCATTTGTCTAAAGATCGAAGCAGTCTATGCCTAAGGTCTTTATAGCTCTAACTGGGTATAGGTAAGTGCTATAAGCTTTGTTGCTTTCCTACATGATTCTCTTTTCCCTGTTTTTCTCTCCTAAACAGGAGCAGCTTCAGCTGCAGGTCTCCTGTACCTACACACGTGGGCAGCTGCTATTTCTGGATGTGTACTGGCCACCTTCATCGGATCTATGTGGCCTCAAGTGCTTGGACAACTTGTTAGCTCGGGGAGGAGGCCTGGGCACACCATGACTGTGGCCATGATAGTTTACATTCTAGATATGTTCTTCTGTGCGTGGTGCACAGCTTTTAAGTTTGTTCCAGGAGGAATCTATGCTAGAGAAAGATCTGATGTGCTGCTGGGTGAGTACACTTAAAAGTTTTAGGTTAAAGGCATCAACAGTATCCTCAGAAGCCAGTGAGATATCTCAGCAGACTAAGCACCTGTTTAGGCAAGCGGAGGCACTGGGGTGCTCTGAGCAGGCCACTGAGTCTGGATGTGGTAGCACAGGCCTGTAATCCCAGTGCTGGAGAGGCTGAAAGCAGGAGGATCACTATGAGTCTGAGCTGCCTAGTGAGACCCTGTACCAAATACATAAAAAATTAAAAAAAAATGCCTTCATGGCTGGTTGGGATTTAGCACTTTATATGAGTGGTGAGAATAGGGTCATTTTGCTTTCTTAGTAAAATAACCTCTTTTGATTAGAGAGCAGGGAACCTCTGGAAGAATATATAAATTATAAGTTTAAAACAACATTTCTTAATTTTTTATGCCTTTCAGTAATATTTATTACTTTAAAGCTCTTTTAAAAGAGTTGGTTGTGAAAACAGTTTGATCCATAATAAAATATGAGCTATGTATTTGATATGTTAGGAAAGATATAATTATAATGATCATTGCTATGTCAATATGAGTATCATAAATATACCTATGGGTTGTAATTTTTTCAGTAATTATAATTATCAGTGGTATTTATTTACTATGTTTTTACCAATAAAATGTAGCATGTATTTTTTTTTTTTTTTTGTGGGACCAGGGTTCAAATTCATGACCTTACACTTGCCAGGCAGGCACTTGTGCCATGGAGCTATTTCCCCAGCCTCCTGTATGTATCTTAATGTAACTTATAAACTCCCAAATCACAGAGTAAATGCATTTTCTATTCTGTGGTTATGAATTTGCATATCAAAATAAAAATTCATGTTAATTAACTAATTGTACAGGGAGTTGAACTCAGGGCCTTCACACCGAACTATGTCCCTAGACTTTTTTTGTGTTTTATTTAGAGACAAGTTCTCTTTGTCTTCTGGGAGGAATGAAATTACTGAAATATACCACCCATACACACATCCATCATTGCTGCTGATTTTAAGTAAAACTAGCCAGAGTTTTTCACAGTAAAATCTTAGAAAATAAGAGGATACTTTTAGTTCCATACACTCATTTTTCCATTTAGTCAAAGTTTTCATGCACCTGTTTTCCTGGCATGTTGCCAGGAGCTGGAGGTGAGAAACACCAGGTGCCCCTGTCTGCCTGGAGCCTTAGCCGTGTGGAGGAAGTCTCCAGAGACATGTAAGGCAATTCTGGGAGAGTGCAGGGTGGCTTCTGCCTGTGGCTTGTTTCCATCGTCCCTTGTGCTCCTGGTACGGCCAGCCACTCCTTGCATTTTTTCAGTATCCCACGAGCAGACATGTGTCAGGACAGCCTGCTTTGGAAGGCACGTTACTGTGACACGGAGCACTTTAGCAACGATCTTTGAGAATTTGACAGTTGCGCACAGCTCCTAAGCTCCCACCTCGTTAGCGACATAAATCACTGCTTTGCTTCTGCAGCCTCCTTGGCTCTCTGTGAACCTTGTTTCTCTTCTGGTTTCTTTCAGGTGGGTGGACTCTGTCTCGCTCTATTTTCCTGTCCAATGCCCTGCTTTTGTCTTATTCTGGCTTGCTTAGGGGGTCCATATCACGTGAAGAAAAGGAGAAAGTAAGAGCTGTCCTGTGCATAATTTGTTTGTTTAGAATTTTATAACTGATGAGATTTTTAAAATTTCTTCTCACTACTTGTTGGCTTGAGAAGACTGTGTTATTATGGCTTCACACAACTTTTTCAAGAGAGACATTATATGGGGAAGCTACAAAAATCAACAATGTTGGAAATGTTCAGAGTAGCTTTTAATACAAGTGATCTGAAAAGTATCTGCATTATGTCAGAAATTAGTTATACATTATTTTTCTCAGTTTCACTTGCTATTTTTTTTTTTTTTTTCTTTTTGAGACAGGGTCTCACTATGCAGTTCAGGCTGGCCTTGAGCTCACTTTTGTAGCCCAGGCTGGTCTCGAACTCACACTGATTCTCCTGCTTCAGCCTCCCAAGTGCTGGGATTACAGGCGTGCGCCACCACGCCCGGCTCTCACTTGCTATTTCTTAGAAGATAGGACCTAACGTTTTTGGTAGCTTTCCATGTAATCTAGACTTAGTGTTTCCTAATTTGCATATTGTTCCATATCTCTGTTTATGTCCTTATTACGTATGACGTTAGAGGTATGCAAGCTTTACATGTAAGCTGCTTTGCAGTGCATCCCAACCCAGCCACACTTTATTGTGTGCTGTGAGCTCTGGCTGCATCCTTTGTCTGATGCTGCACCCTGAGTGCCCACATGCAGGGCAGAATTACAGCCACAAGCACTGCCTCGCCGAAGCCCACCCGTGCTTCCTTGTACATCTCGTCTTGGTGCGTGGGAGGCTTCTCGGTGGACAAGCCAGAGGCTCTGAGGCAGCTCGGGAGGTCCTTTATCTTGTACTACACTGTCCCTCACTTAATCACTGGACAGTGAGCAGTCTAGCAGTGAGCACTCTAGCAGTTGGCGAGCACTCAGGAAATTCAAGGACATTCCTCCCCAGGGACAAGCTGGGGCTCTCTCATCTAGAGCATGATTCCTACAGTCTGACTTGATGTCTCATAATTGTCCCCATTATCGAAAGCACAACAGGAGTAATTGCTTAGGCACTGAGATAAATTAACTAAGTAACTGCATTTCGGGAACATTCACTTAAAATACATCTTGGCGCCTGGAATTTATCATATTTAGAGGGATCTTCATGCTATACCACATTATATTCCTTCTTGTTTAATAGGGTCCATGATGCTGATTATTGGGCTGAATGTGTTGTTTGGTTCGAAGAAAAACCTTGACTTCCTTCTGCAAACAAAAAGCAGCTCTAAAGGGCCAGTCAGAAAGAGTGATAAATACATTAAACTTTGTAAGTATAATTTTATATTTTTTTATAAAGATGTTATTACATGTCTCCAACCATATGCAATTCAAGTAGAGTGAAGCATCATGTAACTTCTGCTTAGCCTTAATAAGTCTCAACATTTTGACAATGTTTTTTTCTTTATAAGATTTTTTGTTTTTTCTTTTTCATTTGTGCTGGATGTCACTACACAGCCCAGACTCATAGTGATCCTCCTGATTTCTGTCTCCCTAGTACTGGGACAACTGGTGTGCACCACCATGCCCAGACTCCATTGATGACTCAGCACACCCAGGGGTGTGGCCAGTGAGGCATGCAGTGCCAGGGATTAAACCCTGGCCCCAAGTTTACCTAAGCAAGTGCTTAGTCCGCTGAGCTATACCATTTGCCCTCATTTTGCCAATGTTAGTGAGAACTGTCTTCCTATTTATTTTTGTTTAAATACTTTAAATCAGGGCCCAGCGGGATGGCTCAGTGGTCTAAAGTGCCTGCTTGGGAAAGCTTGGGCGGCTTCAGGGACCATGGTTCGATCCCCGGCACCACATGCTGCGCCAGCCCTGCCCTCAGGACGGGCTGAGCCGGCCATAAAAATGAGTGAATAAACAAACAAAGGTTCTGAAACAAGAATAAAAATAATAAATAAAATTAAAAAAAAAATAAATACTTTAAATCAAATTCCTGATATTATTGTTTCAACCACAGATAGTCTGTATTAGTTTTATTTTACTTCTAATAGAGATAAAGTGACTTAGCAGGTAGAATTTCCAAAATTCTTTATTCTAGTAGTTGAGACTATTTATTCTATTTCTTATTCTTTATTTTTTTAAAGATTAAGCATGTTAACATATTTAATGAGCTTGAAATATTCAGTTAATTACTATCTATATTTGACTCATTTCAAATGAACTAGATTTAATAAAACTTGAATGCATACCATATGCAGATTAGATAATTGGTTTTTTTTGTAGGACAGATACAGTAATTAATACATTGCATACAATTGTCTTCTTAGTAGTTGTTCAGAGTACAAGATGCAGACATGATATCTTGTCTAAACACTATTAGTAGAAATCTTTCTTCTCATTGAACTAAGAGAAAGTAGCTGTATATATAGTCCAATAGTCCATAATAGTAGTGGGTCATCAGCAGAGCTGGCAATATTGGCTGTTGACTTGAGCCTTTTACAGCTCAGCATATTAATCTGGCTTTCCTTTTTATATCTCATGGTTACACTTTTCTGCTAGATGGTTAAGACCAAGGTAAAGCAAGACCTATATAACAAAAAATGTAACTTTTGTATCTGACACGGTCAGTCAGATCCCCTGAGGATTTACCCTGAAACCATGTACAGCTGTTTGTAGATCTTTTGATGGTGTCAGCTGTCTGGATGAGTTACGGCCATTGCTTGACCAATTTGCTCTCTGTGAAAGCCCGAGAGAATGTTTTCTCTCTAGGTGACTCTCCTTAGGCACACTATACATCATTGATCACTTGGTAATTCTTAATTTGGACACAAAGACATATAAACAGTGGTCTCTACTCTCAAGGCATTGACATCTTACTATAGAGACAAAATTTCACAGTATAAAAGATAGAAAACAATTAAGAATCTTGATTGATTTTAGAAATATTTCTAAGAAGTACATCATAAAGCAGTAATACCTCCACAAAAAAGCCATCAAATGTTTTTATTGTGATTTAGAAAGGTCATATTTAACTTTGGGAGGAAAGTGTCTGTGTGTGTATTCTTTTATATCTTGGCATGTCTCTTGAATCAGAATCTGCTAGATTTTGTTGGCTTTTAATCCTAATTTTTAAAAAAGAATCATAGTTCTTTAATTCACTCATCAAATTGATGTATTTGGAGGAGTTTATCTACAGAGTTTTAAAAGAAGTTAAAAAGTTTTTTCAAAATGTAGTGTTTTTCAGAGCAGTTTTAGGATCACAGCAAAATTGAGTGGAAGATCCAGAGATTTCCCAGGTGCACTCTGCTTCTATGTACCTAAGCTACTCCCACTATCAAAATCATTACAGTGACATCATTGTTATAATCAATGAGCCTATCCTAACGTATCACTATGACCCAGAATTGCAGTTCATCTTGGTGTTATTCATACTGTAGGTTCTATTTTGTTGTGTGGTACTGGAGATTAAATCCAGGGCTTTGGCACTGAGCTATATATTCCCAGCATTTTTTTATTTTTCATTTTGAGACAGGGTCTCACTAAGTCTCTAGGTTACCCAAGCTGGCCTTGAACTTTTGGTCTTGCTGCCTCAGCCTTCCATAATTTCGGGCTCTGTCGGTAGGTTTTTGACAAATGTATAACAACACCCAGACACTATTATATTATTGTTCAGAATGTTTTACAAATTCCTCAGTTTTTATTTTAGTCCCACATTCCTTAGTCATACTTCTGGACATCATCTTTTATTTTTCTAAGCATGTTAAAAATTTATTTTATACTATGATTCTTGAAGCCCAATATCAGAAGTCCTTGGGTGCTTGATTCTTCAGAATGCCTTTTCATTGTGATTCCTGTCCATGGATCCTTGTTTTCTTGCATATTTATAAGTTACTCTTACTTCAAGTTCCTGATCCTTGGACCACTCCTGAATATAAAGTGTATGTTACATGTGAATTTCAAACATGACAATCAATCCAAAATTAGACCTTCACACAAATTCCTTGCCCAATGAACTAAATAATTTTGAAAAAATTATTTTAAAAAGTAAATTTAAGGGAGAATAGGGGAGTGGGGAATAAAGTAAATATAATTTCTCTCAAACATTTTTTTTTTCTGTTTAGTGCTGTGGCTGCTTGTTGGTGTGGGGTTGTTGGGATTAGGACTCCGGCATAAAACCTATGAAAGGAAATTGGGAAAAGGGGTAAGTAATTAAAAATCATGAAGTAGAATTTTCATTCAAGGATTATACATGCAATTTGATTTTTGTCCGTGAACTGTTTGCCTACCCCATTGTCTTCAAAGTTTTCTCCTATTTTCTCTTTCAGGAGATTTAGTGTTTCTGTTTTAATGTTTAGCTCTTTAATTCATTTTGACTTTAATTTAGTGCATGGTGATAGACCTGAGTCAAGTTTTAGTTTTCAGCATGTAGAGATCCAGTTTTTCCAGCACCCCTTGATAAAGAGGCTATCTTTCTGGCCCCTCTGTTGAAGATAAGGTGGCTGAGTCTGTTTGTAATTGCTTCTACATTTTCTAATCTATTTCACTGATTCTCAGGTCATTTTTTTTTTTTTTGCCAATACCATGCCAATTTTGTCACAGTAGCTTTGTAGTATAATTTTAAGTCAAGAATTGTAATACCTCCTTTCTTATCTTTGTTGCCCAGGATTGTCTTTGCAATTCTATGTCTTTTCTGGTTCCAAATAAATTTTAGGCATGATTTCTCTATGTCTGTGGGGTATATGGGTGGTATTTTGATAGGGATTGAATTAAATCTCATAACAATTTTGGGAGTATGGCCATCTTCACAATGATGGTTCTTCCTATCCAGAAGTAGGGGATATCTTTCCATTTTCTGAAATCCTCTACAATCTCTTTTTCAGAGGACTGTAGTTTTCATTGAATAGACCTTTTACTTCTTTAGTTAGATTAATTCTTAAGTATTTTATTTTCTGTTTTAAAGGGTATTGTTTTTCTAATTTTCCTTTCAGTGTGTTTGTTATCTATGTAGAGGAATGCTATCGACTTTTGGGTATTGACTTTGTACCCTGCTATGTTACTGAATTTGCATATTAATTCTAGTAGCTTCTCGGTGGAGCTTTTTGGGTCTTGCAAGTAGAGTATCATCATTTGCAAATAATGATAGTTTAACTTCTTTGTTACTTATTTCTTTTTATTTCTCTCTCTTGTCTAATGGCTTTAGCTAATGATTCCAGAACTATATTGAATAGGAGTGGTGATAGAGGACATCTTTGTCTTGTACCAGATTTGACAGTAAAAGACTTCAGTTTTTCCCATTTAGAATTATGTTAGTTGTTGGATTGTCATAGATGGCTTTTTATAAGATTGAGGTAGAGGCCATCTATTCCAATTTGCTGCAGGACTTTGAACACGAATGAGTGTTAGACTTTGTCAAAGCCTTTTCTGCATCAATTGAGATGATCATGTGGTTTTGGATTTGGCTCTCTTGATATAGTGTATTACAATTATAATTTGCCTATGTTGAACCATCCTTCCATTCCTGGGATGAATCCTTCTTAGTAATGGTGTATAATCTTCTTAATGATTTGCTGTATTCTATTTGTGAGAATTTTACTGAGGATTTTTGCATCTATGTTTTGTATTATATATTTACGAAGGTATCTTTTTGTATTTTACTATTCTGTTTGAATGCCTCATGTGGACCTGATTCCTTTACGACTTCAATCTTTGAGTCACAGGCTGACAATATTAAAGCATTATTTTATGAAATTGAGTTGTTGGGTTAGATGTAGACTATTCAAGGTTTTCATGTTTGCTATTTTTCTGCCATTCACTATTTAACATACCTAAACTCTGAAATAAGAAATTCTTTTATAATAAATAGGTAATTCTAAAGAGAACAACCAGAAATTCTTTAGTATCAGAAAAACTTCACTGGCAGTTCTTGACTTTATAGCATATGGATAGCATGTATATCCATGAGTTCTAGATGTAACCTTGTCTTTTTAAAATGTTTTGGTGTCCCTTTTCTTCTCTAAAGGTGAGAAGAATTGAGAGCAAATTATTGTAATTCTTTGGCTGAAATAAAATTCATTTGTTTAGCTTGAATTTCAGCAACCTGTACTACCAAAAATTTTTTTCTTATTAAATAAAAAAACTATATGGAAGATGCAGACCATGTTTCTCTCATTCATCCCTGCATGCCCTGCTCCTCACTCAGCGCTTGACATATATATTCAGAGATCAAAACCATTTTCTTCTCTTCCCTCTCCTTCCTTCCTTCCTCCCTTCCTGTAATACTGTTACACCCAGAGCTTTTCCTGGTAACTTTTATTTATTTATTTATTTTTGTCTTTTTGAGACAGGGTCTCGCTATGCAGTTCAGACTGGCTGTGAGCTCACTTTTGTAGCCCAGGCTGGTCTTGAACTTGCACTCATCCTCTTGCCTCAGCCTCCCAAGTACTGTGATTACAGGCATGAGCCACCTTGCCCAGCTCTGAGTAACTATTTTTTTAATAAATAGGTATTTTTTAATAGTAGGCTATCACTACATGATCCATTTCGAAATGAGTTGTTGAGTTGGATTTAATATCCATTCATTCATTCATTCATTCATTCATTCATTCATTTAAATTCTTTAAAATTTATTTATTTATTTGCTACAGCAGCTTGGACTCATAGTGATGCTTCTGTCTTAGCCTCCCCAGCCCTGGGATTATAGCCATGCCTGGTTTCAGTGGCTGGCAAGGTGGCATAGCATGTAGTACTGGGGATTGAACCCAGGGCCTTGCACTTGCCAGGCAGACATTTAGACCGCTGAGCTGTCTCCCCAGCCTTCATTAATTCATTTAATAACTGTTTGTTGAATGTCTCTTGATGTTCCTATGCCAGCGATTACAGAGGTAAATAAGCTAGATAAAATTGCTACCTTCCAGAATTTTGCTCAAAAAAAGACAAGGTGTTCACAGGAACAGAGAAGGACAATCATTTTAGATCAGGCTTCTCTGAAGGAGTGGAGGGTAGTCAGAGAACGCTGCTTGGAGGAGGTAACACTGAGGTGAAACTTGAAAGTGGACCAGCAAGCACTGGGGAAGCCTGAGACAGGAAAGTTACATGCTTGAGTCCTGTCTGGGCAAGCTATGGGAGACCCTGTACTGCCAGGGGGGAAAAAAAAGCCCCTGAAAGATGAGACAAAGATAGTTGTTTGGAGAGCTAGATTGAGAGCTGAAGAGGAGCCGAGCTAGTGAGTTTGAGCAGCACCAGGGTGACCATAGCTGAAGCGTGGGGGCATGGGAGAAGATGGTTTTGGAGAGGCTGGCATGAGCCACATCACAGAGGGCCCCACACACCATAGTGGAGAGCTTCAGGTTTATTTTACTAGTAATGAAAGCCACAGTGATTTCAGTATAGAAAGTGGTGTATGTCAGTATGGTGGCTCCCGGGAAAATGGATCAGAGTGGGATGAATGGAGGAGGGAGATGCATTCTGGGGCTTTTCCAGTTGTGTGGGAGAGATGATAGCAATGTCATCTGGTATGGTAGCAGTGGAGCTGTTAAAGGGTGAAAAGATCTAGAAGGTAGGGCTGGGAGGGTGGGTCAGTGGGCTGGATCATGTTGGATGAGAAGGAAGGAACCAAGGTGGCCTCTAGGCTTCTGTTTGGAGTTTGTGGAAGAAGGAAGGTGGCATTTGCTGAGATGGGAAGGGTGAAAGCACAGCATGTCTTGGAGTAAGGGAGTGAGGAATGGGTTACAGCAGCGCAACTGGGTGGAAAGAGCAACTTGGTGAATACAGTTATCCCTCCAGAAACCCTGTTGGTGGTCTGTTCTCTGCTTATGGTCTTCACTAAATGCTATCATCCTTGGGGGAAGACATAACCCTCTGCTCTCTCCTGTGGAGCATATGTGTGGATCTTTCTGTTTCCTTCTCCAAACCTCAATAGTGTCATTGGATTTGAGGTGGTTTTTTTTTAGCTGTAGCCATGGGTAGGTCTTACCCAGTGATTGTCTTTCACAGGGACCCTGATATAGATGTGGTAATCATCTGACATGGGTGGTCAGGCCTGGGCAGCACATTCTCTGACTCGGTTATGAACCCCAAAGAGGAACTCCCAAGTGGGCTGTGTTCCTGAGTCTTGGTCTTGCCAATACGGTGGAGGTATTACCATATCCCTAACTAGGTTATAGTAGGGTGCTCACCTTACAGATTTGCCTCTGAATATGATACTCCCTTGCAAGAATTACTGTTATTTTGAAAATAGTATTTAAAAATCATTATCATACATTTTTACATTGTTACTGTATTAGATAGAGCTCTAGACAATTTGTTTCACGTTTTTAACTCTAAATGACATCTAACCAGATATAATGGAGCATATCTATAATCCCAGCACTCTGTGAGGGTGAGGCAAGAGGATTGCAAGTTTGAGCCCAGCTTGAATAATTTAATGACTTAGTCAGATCCTGTCTCATCTATCTTACCTGCTTGAATGTATTTATTTATTTATTTATTTATTTATTTATTTATTATTGCAGAACTGGGGATCAAACTCAGGACCTTGCACTTGCCAGGCAGGCACTTGTGCCCCTGAGCTATCTCCCTGGCCCTTTCAGACCCTGTCTCAAAAAATAAAAAAGTGCCAAGGTTGTAGTTCAGAGTAAAGGCCCTGTGTTTAATATTCAGTTCTGAAAAACAAAAAGACATCTGATATTTTTCAACTGTTAAAAAATAATTTTTGTGAGATTCATCCACATAGATATCTGTAGTTTTAATTGATTTATTAAGTTGTGTAGTATTCTGTTATGCAACATCATTTGTTTCTTTTCCCATGGATGGAATTCATTTATCAGGGATATGTACTGTCCCATTTATTATATGTACTATGTAACAACATTTGTTCATTTTCCGATTGATGGACAGCAATCATGTTTTGAGTTTCTTGCTGTTATGAGACACATTTATTATGGATACTCACTTTTACTTTCCAAATTTGGAATTTCTCCAAATTCCCAAGCTTAAGGTAGATAGTCATGGAATATTTAGTATGAGAATGCCATGTAGCAGAGAGCTCTTTATTGTTAAGATGTCTCAGGAGCTCCCTTTGCTGCAGTATGATTTATGATAGAGGGCCGGGGAGATAGCTCCATGGCACAAGTGCCTGCCTGGCAAGTACAAGGTCATGAGTTCGAACCCTGGTCCTGCCAAAAAAACCCAAAACAAAAACAACCCCAAAATAAAAAACTAGATTTATGATAAAGAAGGGGAGAAAGGGAGGTCATCAAATTGCCATTTTCACTGCCACCCTAAATGACCACTGTTCACTTCCTCAGGCCCCAACCAAAGAGGTCTCTGCCGCCATCTGGCCTTTCAGGTTTGGCTACGACAACGAAGGCTGGTCTAGTCTGGAAAGATCAGCTCAGCTACTCAACCAGACAGGTGAGTCTCAGGAGAACTGATTCCAGGCTTTGAGACACTGCTACTGTTAGTTTCATTCTCAGCAAGAGAATGGCTCACAGGAGCCACTCCCAAGTCAAACACTTTTTTTTTTTTTTAAAAAAAAAGGCTTGGCTCTGCTGAACAGCGGCAGGACCGTTCTTCTGTAGCCACATGCATCTCAGAGGGTAATTCATCTTGTTGATTCTGAACAGTGCCTCATCCCGAGGCTCTGGAGGGGGTTCTCCTCATGCCCCTGCTGTTAGAGCTGCCCTGGCTATAGTTCCTGTTGCTCAGGGGCCAGAAAACTATTGGAATAAACAGCAGAATGGGCCAGGAGTACAGTTCGTGAGTGAAGAAAACTCTTCAAGAGTTCCAGAGCTCATTTCTTTTATTTACTCATTTTCACAGAAGCATCCTTTAAAATATCTGGGGCTCGGCACTGAGGTCAGCTACATGGGATGTGTAGTGTGATAAGTGGAGCAAATTTTTCTGGCTATTTTTAATGATAAATATACCTCCTAAATTTTTCTTGTTTTCCTGTCCTCTCTGTCTCCCTACTTTCTCTTCTGTTCCTTTTTCTTCTCTATTTCTCCTTTCTCACTAGCAAGGTGGCAGTTGCTCTGTTGTCCAGGCTGGGTTCAAGTGTGCAGTCCTTTGCATCAGCTCCGTAGCGCTGTGGGGTTGTAGGTGTGCACCACCATGCTGGACTCCTCTTGCACTTTTTATTTTGTTACAGCATCTCACTGAATTGCCCAAACTGGCTGCAAACTCGCTATCTCCTTGTCTGGATTATGGGAGTGTGTGCCACTCACTTGGCTCTGAAAGTATTTGTTGTCTGTCCCAGATCAGCCCTGGTGACTAGACACTTTTAAGTGACTGCAGGGAGATTGCTAGGAATGAATCCAACAGTCTTGTGCCAGATAAACACTCTGTCACTGAGTCACATCCCTAGTCATTCCCTGAGAAATTTCTGAGGATTTCTTAATACAATGCCACTAAAAATTTCTCTTGCTCTTAGTCCTTATTTTTTCTTGATTGTAGGCCTCTGAGGCATGTCTAGCCAAAGTTTTCAAAAACTAAGTTGGGTGCTGTGGTGCTGAATACTGTAATTCCAGATTCAGAAGGCTGAGGCAAGAGGATTGTGAGCTTTAAGGTCATCCTAGGATACAAAGGGAGACCTGGTCTCAAAAAACAAACAAAACAAAACAAACAAACAAACAAAAAAACAGAAAAAACAAAAAGCTTATAAACTTATGTGCCAGGAGTTGGAGAGATAGTTTGGTGGTCTAAGTGCCTGCCTGGCAATCACAAAGACAAGGGTTGGATCCCCAGTACTGCGTGGTGTGGTGCTGCATGCTTGTAATTCCAGCATTGGGGAGGCTGAGACAGGAGGAACACTCTGAGTCCAAGCTATATAATGAGATCCTGGACCAAATAAATGAATCTAAAAACAAATCCCTCAAAAAACATTTCTATGCCAATTCCATGGAGCTATTTGCCTTGAAATAAAACGCTATAGAGTGAATACTTGTGACAGATGTGAAGATTATTTAAAATTTTGGACAAGATGTTGAAAATATTGGAAAATTTAGAAAAATGATGCTTTATCTTTCCCAGAATTTCTTCAAAGTATTCTGTATTTTAATCACATTTCAAATATGGGAAACATCTTTTATAGGTCAGACCTGAGCCACCTCTTGTTTGTGACTCATGTGGAATTACTTTTTTTTTTTTTTGTCTTTTTGAGACAGGGTCTCACTATGCAGTTCAGGCTGTCCTTGAGTTCACTTTTTGTAGCCCGGGCTGGTCTCGAACTCACACCAATCCTCCTACCATAGCCTCTTGAGTGCTGGGACTATAGGCCTGTGCCACCATGGCCTGGCTTCATGTGGAATTACTTTGTTTTAGGATTTAAGAGTTAAGACAAAAAGATGAAAGTGGGGAATAGTTTTGCTCTTTCTTAGTCACTTGCTTATCATTGGGACAAAATACCCAATGCCTACAACATAAAGGAAGAGAAGCTGATTTTAACTCACACTCTCAGTCCATGGTCAGCTGGCTCCAACGCAGAACCAGCAGGAGGAAGGGCCTGGGCGGAAGACAGCTACTCACACCAGGGTGGCCAGGAAGCAGCCAGTAGGGAGGACCAAGGGTGGGAGCCATGCTCCTCCAGGTCATGGCCCTGGGGACCTGCCTCTTCTGATCAGGCTCCACCTCCTAACTCAGCACCAGACTCATACAGGGATGAGTCCACCGCTGCATACAGCACCCCCATGGCCCCTGTGCTTTCCCAAAGCCCCACCTTCAAGTGCGTGAGAGTTTGGCTGGACATTCCAGGTCTAAGCTGGAACATAGCAGTTGATTTTGACATCGATCATTCTGACTCCTTACTGCGTGCTGTCTTTGTTTTGTGAACAGGTGCAGATTTTATAACAATTTTGGAGAGCGATGCTTCTAAGCCTTATATGGGGAACAATGACTTAACCATGTGGTTGGGGGAGAAGTTGGGTTTCTATACTGACTTTGGCCCAAGCACACGGGATCACACATGGGGGTGAGTATGTTTTGGGAATTAAGCCTGAACATAGTCCTGAGAGAGTAAGCATAAGCCTGGAGGGGAAGCTGACACTGTCCTGTCTTTGACCTGTGCATATACTCTAGTTGTCTTTCTCGAGGGCTGGAGTGGTTCATTTTCCTTAATTTTTTAACATGGTTTTTCTGCTGCTGTATATTTTCAGTTCTTCATCATTATAAGCCTTTTAGTCTAGGAGCTGAGGTCATTGCTCCAGACCTGCCCTGCCCTGCCCCAATCTGACCTGGATGTGGAGCTTGTGCCTCTCCATACCTGCAGCCTCCACATCCATAAATTCAACCAACTGCAGATTGAAAACATATGAAAAAATTCCATAAAGTTCCAAAAATCAAAGCTTAACTTTCCCACATACCAAGTACTGCATTAAATCCATGCAAATGAAGTGATGTGTGGCCATTGGATTAGGTGTTACTGGTAATATAGAGATGACACAATATATGAGAACGTGTGTGCAAGTTATATATAAATGATGTGTGGTTCTATGTTAGGGGCCTGAGCAGCCAGGATTTTGGTATTTGTGGAGTATCCAGGAGCCAGTCCCTCATAGATATTGAGGGGTAGGGGTATGGAGATGGTTCCTTTGAATAGCATTGCTGTAAACCTACCCCAAAATAGAAATTCAACATACAGGGACTGGAAAGATAGCTCAGCAGTCCAAACACCTGCCTGGCAAGTACAAGGACCCAGGTTCAATCCCTGGTACTGTATGCTGTGCCAGCCCCAGAGCCCTGGGTGTGCTGTTCTGGCCACTGAAACTGGGCATGGTGGTACACACATGTACTTCCAGGGCTGGGGAGGTGAAGTGAGGCCTGTAATAAAACTAACAAACAAAAAAAGGTATATTGAGGGACAGGCATGGGCATGTACACACAACAAATGAACAAGTGAGTCTGAGATTGGGCTAAGGCCTATGAAGAAGTTAGGTGGGAGAGCAGAGAGGAGAGGAGCAAGGCTTGGCCAGCAGCGGCCATCCTGCAGGCGAGGTGGTCAGGAGTGCCTCTCGGGGGAGAAAAAGGACGATGAGAAGGATGAAGGACCAGGCCCAAAAAGAGCTGAGGAACAGCCAGGTAGAGGCAGAAGATGGTGGGACACTTGGAGTACCTGCAGTGCAGGAGGACCAGAGAAAGGTAGCAGGTGGCGAGGGGCCTCTGTCACCCACAGAGCTCAAGTGCCACCTGAGGATTTTAAATGGAATGGGCTCATCTTATTTATGTTTTAAAAGATCAATTTGGAACGAAAAATCCTGGGAGCTGGGAGGCAGTGAGGAGGTAGGTGCAGTTCTGTAGACGAAATGATAGTGGGTGAATGGAGAAGCAGAGAAGAAGGCCAAGTCAGTAGCTCCTGGAATACAGCTGTTGTGTTTCTGTGATGGCTTAAAGATCAGTGATATTTTATTTATTTATTTATTTATTTATTTATTTAGTCTTTTTGAGACAGGGTCTCACTGTGCAGTTTGGACTGACCTTGAGCTGACTTTTGTAGCCCAGGCTGGTCTCAAACTTGCACTGATCCTCCTGCCTCAGCCTCCCAAGTGCTAGGATTACAGGCGTGCTCCACCACGCCTGGCCTGATCAGTGATAATTCAAGCATTATATCTAGGATTTTAGCCTTGTGCACCTGCTGGGACACAGTGTTTACCAGGACAGGACTGCTTGGAGTTTGCGATTACTGCCCATCCGAGGCAGTCAGGTGATGTTCAGTGTGCAGCTAAGAAGGCCAAGCAGATAGGCTAGCAGGAGACCGTGGTCTGGTATCAGCATGGTAGAGATAGACTTGCCTGTCTAGGAGGGGCCCAGACAGAGCACAGCAGCTGCTGAGGAGAAATCTGCTGAGCCCAGAGCCCTGTTCTTCTTTTCTACACGTAGCTCTCTGACTTTGAGTGAGGCAGCACTTCTTTTCTTATGTTTATGGAACAATTTTTAATTTCTGATTTTGTGCATGTGATTTCATGTCCTTTGCCAGCAAGATAAAGTCCCATAGGTGTCAATCCTGTATTAGAACTGTTGAGGTAAATGGACTGTCGGAGTAACAGTGTGAATAAAACGAATTTTGCGTGTTAGCAGTGCTGCCCTCTGCACGTATCCTTAGCCTCTGCTATAACACACTGGGCACCGTGCTTAGTGACAACAGCAAGAGCAAGAGGTGTCGAACGGGACAGACTGCCCTGCAAGTCTCCGTCATGGAGCCACTCTGTCACTCTGCTTGTCACTGAGGTTCCTGCAGTGTGAACGCGTTTGCTTCCTCTCCACTGCATGATGCGATGGGTCCAGGACTGACGCATCTGTTTTTGTCCCTCTGGTACAGGATTATGGTGTTGTCAAGATATCCAATTGTGAAATCGGAGCATCACCTTCTTCCGTCACCAGAGGGCGAGATCGCACCAGCCATAACCCTGACTGTTAACGTCTCGTTCACCCCAGTGGATTTTGTTGTGACACACTTTGGGAATCATGAGTAGGTTTCTTTGGTATACTTAATATTATACACGTCTCAAGAAATATTATTCACCTCTTTGATTTTTATGAAGTCACTCATTTTATTTTTCTTTTATATCTGGAATTTTTTTTCCTTATGCGGCTAGTGGTAACAATCAGACATAGAAGTGTTTTTTTTTTTTTTTTTAGCGCAGGGTGTACAGGGTCTTACCACGTAGATCGTAGATTGTGTTCAGCCTCTAATGAGCTGTGGTTACAGGCTTGCAACACCACGCCCAGTCTCAATCACCATCTCAGCATGTCCTGGGTTGCAGGGCCCAGGCCCCTGCATCTGCCTAAGCAGGTGGCTTAATCCGCTGAGCTATTTGGCCAGCCCAAACATAGATGCACGTGAGATGTAGCAGTCCTCATGTAAATGTTAACTCACAGGGTCTGAAATGTGGGTGCTTCTCTCTCTGGGTTTGTTTCTAAGTGCCTCCTGGTATCCCATCTTAACGCTGAGGGGGTAAATAACATCCCAGCCTCTTTAAAAACTGATGCAGACACTAGGCTTCGAGGCTGAGGTTGGATGCTGTGTCCAGCCAGAGTTACACAGTAGGAAGAAGACAGATAAAACTCAGAGCCCGCATGTACTTAGAGCTTCATGGTAAATCAGACTGTAGAAAAATAAATTCCTCTTCCCTACAGGATTGTTGCCTTCTGGGACTGGGGGTACTGAGTAGCATTCCTTTTCCCCTCACATTTTCACAAACTTCTAATAGGCAGAAGAACCTGGCAGAGGGAGGTCAAAATGTCCCTTTAATACATAAACTGTCTTCCAGGATGTCCTAAGCGTGCATGTTAAACCAGCCCCCAACAGCACCTGAAGAGGACTCTCCCAGAAGCGAGGGTCAGAGCCTGCCTTGTCAGGCACTTCCTTTGGTAGAAAGAACTAGACAGAAAGAATCTAGACACAGAGATTCCAAGGAGAAGAGCGAGCAAGGACTGAGGTGATCATGTCTACCTAATTCTTCCAAACTAAATTAATTGGAAAAGTCATTTTCAATAGTAAAGGATGCAGAGCAGAGGCCAGTAGTGGTTTCTACACTTAGTCCTTTTGCAAGGAAACATAAGGAATGAAGAAAGCATTTTGTTCCCAGTGACTAACACCCAATCACAAGAAGTGACTCAGGACTGTGACCTCATTGGCCAGTACCAATCGTGATAACAGCAATTTGTGAAAGCCAAAATAACAGTATTCAGTTTACTGTGTACCATGGTAAAACATAATCATTTAAAAATCAGATGTGAAGTTCTATATGCTATAAATAAGTGTACAGTCCCTGGGCCCAATTAAGATGCAAGAGGCCACAGAACTTTAAAGGGCCATAGAGAACATTAGAGAAGCAACACTGTACTTCATCCAAACAAAACCAATGTGCCTGCTACCTTTATTGTTTTGGTTACATCAGAACAGTTTTATTCACACTGATATGTGGATCTATGAAAGCATATTTGAATATTTTCTGAAATGAGTCAATATTGGAAACATAAGCTACCCAGCCATGATTAATGCCAGCCATATACTGTCAGATTTTTGTTTGTCTCCTTAGAAACAAGCGAAGTGTTTGGAAGGCAAGTGCCATGCATCTCTCTCTCTTTAGAGAGTTGCCGGAAGATTTGCCCCTGTTTCTCCCAGTAGTTTTCATGAGGCAGCCCAGGCATCAAAGAGCATTTCACTGACCTCGTATTACCTTTGGGTTAGGTTTTATCTCCATAAGGCTAATTGTGTGCTTAGAGATTGCGGACTAAGAAACAGCTGATTAAAATCTCTGGTTTGTCTGTCTCCCTCTTGCACTTCCTCTCTTCTAGTTCTCCCCCAGCCTTTCCCAAAATGTCCAGAACAGGCTCGAGAAGGAAGTAAAAACTCAGAAACAGGCCTGAGGATTGCTTGGAAAAGAGGACGGAGGGCTGGCCACATAGCTCAGCAGACGATAGCACCTGCTTATGCAGGCGCAAGCACGGGGGTTCGATTTCCAGCCTGCCATGCTGTCACCGCCCCACCCTTGGGGCTCACCGAGACAGCAATTGAGGCTGGGCCTGGTGACACATGCCTGTAATTCCAGAGTTTGGGAGGCTAAAAACAGGAGGTTCACTTCAGGTCCGATCTGCAATTTGCATGGTGAGACCCTCTAGACCCTGTCCTGAATACAACGAAGAGAAGAGGGAGGATCATCATTTTTTGACTTGCTACTAACTGTTTGCTAATAGCTGTCTGATTATATTATTCCTTTACTTGTGTGCACGAGATTTAAAAATAAAAATGAAGCAATGGTGGCATAATTGCTGTGACATTTTAAGGAGATGCAACTCTAGCAGGGAAGCATGGTCATTTAGTGCTTATCAGAATGGGGCCCCAATCCTTTCTCTAGGGTTTGAATTCTAATTCAGTCGCTGTGTACCCTTCTGGAGATATCTAAGTATGTAAGGCATGCTTTGCTCTTAGGTAACTCAGGAATGATGCTGCTGCCCACTTCATAGGTGTCTTGTGTGAAGTACATGAAATGCATTGGCTCATACAAAGTACGTGAATATGCTATGTGCTCAATTAACGCTGGCTATTTGGAAACTAAGTTAGGCCACTCTTTTTTTTTTTTAGGCCACTCTTAATGTAAGTTGTATCAGGTAACCTAAAGCAGAGTTTGCCATCAAATGAGTGAAGCCTCGTCTCATCCCAAGCAGTGGGCTAGGCAGTTTGTGCCTTTCTGAGCCACCACTGTTGTGGCCTCCTGTAGGGTCATTAACTTCCCAATACTGACAGAGGCTAGTTAACACCTAAAATGGTGTGTTTTCTAAACAATTTTAATTTTTTTTTTTTTTTACTTTGAACTTGTGGAGAAATTTACTCTTTATTTTGAAGAGAATAGAAAAATAATATGTAAGACATTAGAAATAGTACAAATTAGGAGCTGGGGAGATAGCTCAGTGGAATAAGTGCTTGCCTGGCAAACACAGAGTCCCCAGTACCAAAAAAGAAAGAAAAAGAAACAATACAAATTTTAAAAATCAACATGACAGGTATTCAACAGTGGTTGTTATACTGCACATTGCTGTCTTTAGTGTAGTTGCTCAGATTACCAGATAGAAGCTTGCAAAACCGGTCAAAACAAAAATTTGAAGCATTCACTGCTACCTTCAAAAAACTAACAGAAATTATCAGTACAGCTATCTTAGCTGTTCCCTTTCTTTTTTTCCCCTTTCTCTTTTTTCCTTTCCCTCATCCTACTTGTTCATTCCTTTTGAGTAGTTTCTTTCCCTTTTATTATATCTACTATATCTTTCAGTTTTTATTTAGGTTTTTGGGTTCTTACACTAGGGAAACAACACAATGTTTACACATGTGTGTCTAATTTATTTCAAAAAAATATGGACCAATTCACAAACTTGTAGGTCATACTTGCACGGGGGCCATGTTAATCTCTGTATTGTTTCAATTTTAGTATATGTGTTCCTGAAATGGACACTAGGATGATTTATGAAGTTATCCTATGTACTTGTTCTTGCCTTTGTTTCCTATAAAACAAAACTGATACAGAAATTCTTTTTTAAACTTTATTTATTCATTTATTTATGTTACATCATGTTCTGGCTGGCTCAGCCTGCCCTGGGGGTGGGGCTGGTGCAGCATGTGGTGCCAGGGATTGAACCATGGTCCCTGTGTGGTTGCCTAAGCTTGCCTAAGCAGGTGCATTAGACCGCTGAGCTATCTCACTGGCCCCCAGAAATTCTTACAGTGAATAAATATTTAAATATATTATTTTCTAGATTGTTACAAACAAATGTAAAAATTCTTTTAGACTCCATTACAGGATGCCCATGCATGCTGTTGGCACTTTCACATACTGTCTATAGGATTTCTCTTTTACAATCAATAAACAGGTAGTGGCTTTTCTTAGAAATCGCTTAGGGAAACACCATGAAGAAAATTAATATTCTTTCTGGCAATTAACTGAACAACCAGATAATCACCATGTTTGGTTTTTATTTTTTATTTTTTTTCTAAATCTATAATGTGGATCATGTAAGAGATTTTTAAAAGAACACAGAACCCATAGACTGGAGACTTGGATGCTACATTTAAAGGATAATGTGGTGAGTTATAGTTTGTTGTCTTCTAAAAAAATAGGATTCTCTTTTTCAGGTCACATGTGGAGGTCATTGGACTAATCAAATATTAATGGATAAGAAAACATAAAATGTGT
>PVJA010024766.1:0-31483 GCA_004027025.1 Myocastor coypus
CCTCCCCTCACCCCCTCGGCCTCCTCACTTCCTCTCTGGCCAGCTGAGTTCTGAACAGCTTCTCTGGAAGAGGCAATCCCTGAGCCCAAATGACGAAGTGCATCCCGGCGAGCTTGGTGCTGGATGCCCAGGCTCCCAGCGCGTTCTCCAGCTGTAGCCCAATGTCCTCAGGCATGTTGCTTCCCAGTGTCCTGGTTTGAACACTCCAATGTGATCACAGGTCCTGCCTGCTTTGAAGAGTTATGATATCTGGGAAGCATGTTTACAACGTATTCCCATTTATCCCACACTAAATTGCTACTGTGTGGCTCTTCAACTTTGCTGTTGTTGTTTGTTTGTGTTTTGCGGTACCAGGCACGGAGCTCAGGACATCGCACGTGGCAGGCAGGTGCTTCTGCTGCCAAGCTATCTCCCGGCCCCGTGACTCTGAGCCTTTCCTAGGGGCCGTAGTCAGCGCAAAGCCCAGAAACCACTACAGTGTGAGATGCAGACAGACCCAGCTACCTGAGTGCTCATAGTACATAGGCTCTGGCAGCCTGGATCAACCTTATGCGCCACACTTCAAGAATTTAGGGAGATTCTATGAAGGCCCCAGAGGGACACGGACTGCTGGACTGAGGACATCCGACTCTGCTTCCCTTGCACAGCTACACATGACACTCAGCGAAGCTGCAGTCGCTCCTGAGGTGCCTTGGAGTCTGTTCCAATAAGCGATTTTGTTAGTTCCGCGCGTTTCTCGAAGCCAGTTGTGTGAAACACTCCCGCCTTGGAATGCTGGTAGATGCTCCCTGAATGGACAGGCCTATGTTGCGTGTTCAACGGCAGAGCTTCTCGGAATGTTTGACAGGTCAAGCCACACCTTGAATTCCTAGGATCCCGCTGTTATCCAAAACATACTTCAGATAGCTTGACTGCAAACTTTTCTGTGCTAGAGCTTATTGGATGTTGAGCAATGCTAAGCTGGTGAGAACAGGGGTTCAGAATCCTAGAGGCCTGAAGGATTAAGCCCCTGCCCTTCGCCTTTCTAACTGGCACAGTGACTTATAGCGCATGTGGCTTCATTTTACTGAGTCTCAGATCTTTTATCCACAGAACTGAGAACAAATAGTTACTACCTCACCTACATGAAGAAGCTGTGTTTGTGAAGAAAGCCCCACTGGCGGTTCATGTTCTAGTTTTCTTCAGGTGACCAAGGTCCAGATGATTAAATGACTTAGAAGAACTGTTTCCCTCTCTAGGCCCCTGGTCGCCATTTAGCATGTGGGCCAGCGGCTCCTCAGACCTACTGACCACTTCCCAGGCTGCCCAAGCCATACTTGGAGTGATCTTTCTCCCCTCTTACATGCCCCCTGGACTCAGAAGGAACTGACGTTCTAGCTTAAGATGACGACAAATCCGGAATCGAGCACAGAGACAGACCTGAGAGTCAAGTTGGGAGAAAGCGTTGTGTAGCTCGGAGCCCACCAGTAGGGTCTGGACTTTGATTTCCTAACAGCCCCACATGCTGTCCGTGTCTCCTGGACAGCCCAGCACTGGCAATTCAGTCACGATTATTGCCTTCTTGGGGCTCTTCAGGAAATGAGTTAAGCAGATCCCTGGCCCCAAGGGCTGCACATAGGCATTTTCTTAAGACAAAGAGTTTCCTGTCTGCTGATGTGGACCCGTTTAAGAAAAGCAGGCTCAGTGTCCTCTCCAGGACTGGTCATAGCATGTCATGAGGAAACAGCTAAGACCAGAGCCAGAGAGTGAATGCAGAGTTCCCCTTGGGCTGTGGCTGCATCTGCTTCGAGGCGAGGTATAGATCCACGCGGGCCTCCACAGAACACCATGCACGAATGTATCTGATCTCTCGAAATCAGCTCTGAGGAATTTTCCAAGATTCACGTCTGGTTCCCCTTTGCGTTACTGTCTGATATTGAACTTAACTGCTCAATAAGTGTCCAAGAAAGCCAGAGAAGGAGTGAGGAAGGGAGACAGAAAAGAAAGACAGGAAAGGAGGCCAAGAGGAGAGGGAGGACAGAGGAGAGGAGCCACCTGGCCAGGAACCTCCATCTGGCCTCCACATAGCGCCTCCCCAACCACTGAATGGCTGGGCTTCCTCTTCCGGGAGTCTGCTTGGGATTTGCTCACAACCCGTCATCCTAGTCAGGTCTGAAAGCTGCAGCGAGGGCTCTTTCAGGCTACGGTGTACACTTGTGTGCATGTATATCAGCCTCTGATCCAGTGTTGCGTTTTGTTTTATTTCCTTTTCTACACAAAGTTACAGTTTTGCTTTGGGTGCTGGTACCCGGTCTCCTCTTGCAAAAACCCAAGGAGGCTGGGTTCAGACAATGCCGCTTGTGGTAAGGCAGTGTATCCTTGATGTGAGCCAGGAAGGGCCAGAAGAAGGCCCAGAGCCCAGGGCAGACAGAGCAGCACTCTGGGGAGAACCCGCTCTGGGCCCCAGTCTGGCCTAGGAGAGCTCCGGCTGCAGAACTCAGACTGGGTGCCAGCCCATGCTCTTCTGCCACAGGTACCCCAGAGGATAAGTCGGTGGCCAGGCACTACACTGCAATGGACAGGGAGAGGAGAGCAGTTAAGAAACACAAACTACGGCCTTCGCGGAGCTGCGGGAGCTGGGCGTCGGCAGCCCGTGCCAGCATCGGACAGCGCCTCTGCTGGGGAAAGCACCGGCTCTGCTCTTACACCCCTAGAATAACCGCCACAAATCCCATGGCCTGGAAGCACCAGCCCAGCACCCCTGGCAGACCAGGCTGCGTGGGTGCAGGGGCGTCTTCAGCTTTCACTCCACTGAGGCCCAGGCCTGAACCTCTCTCTGTCCCGCAAGGCCGGGCGCAGCGGTTGGCCCTACTGCCTGAGCAGACCTCCCAGCCCCGCATCCTCGGAGGAGGGGCTGAGCAGGGCGGGCTGCAGCTCCCTCCTGTGCCCACCGGGCCTGCCCCAGCCGTGTCCTCTCAGCCCACATTCCTGGGAAGAGGGGCAGAGAGGACAAGTCTATTTTTACAATCCATGCCTCCCTAATGAGCTTCCCCGTGGCTGCTTCCAGCCCAGACCCACACAATACAGGAGCGAGGCAGGACTCATGTCCTGAGCAGCTGCGTGGGCCTGGGGCCCCCGGACAGCCTCATTAGGAGGCTTTCCAGAACCCCCGTGGCCTTGTCAGCCGCTGGAGGGCAACACATAGCTCCCTGCCTTCAGGGCCTAGAGCAGGCTCCTGCCCCCCACATCATCTGCCCGGCTCGACCTGAGCTAGGCACGCAGCACTGGATGAACTGAGAAATACTCGCTTTAGTTGGTGAAATTTGATTTTTATACGTCGGCGTTCAGAGCGCATAGTGATCGCAGGCAGCGTGGGGAGTCGGTACGTGGACAGAACACATCTGGCTCTGTTTCCTCCTTTCTCTGGCAGAAGATCTACGCTCCTGTTTCCTATGATCTAGCTTTTATTTTCTCCTTTATTTGTAACTGGGGCTCCTCACGTAAGAGAAACAATGCGACAGTCCAGTGTGTGTGTCTGATTTACGTCACTTCGCAGGACGGACTCCAGGTGCACCGACGGCCCCACGACTATCACGTTCGTCCTTCGTCACGGCAGGGTAGCACTTCCTGGTGAGAAAACCCCATGCGTCCTCCCCCTCGCCCTGTGTGACGGGCCTGAAAGGCGCTTTCAGGATTCAGCTACGGTGAGGTTTGCTGCTATAAAACATGGGCCTGCGTGGATCAGAAAACTTGCCTTTAACACGGCCTGCTGGCCTGGAGCCCCCTGCTGGGTGGCCATCCACACACCCCAGGGGTGCACCATGGCCCGCATCCCACCCGCTGTCCTCCTTCTCATGGTGGGTTCTCTGTGATCTCAGCACTTGTCTCGCTTTCTAATTACGACGCGTCCACGGGGCAGAAGCTCAACGCAAGCCCAAAGCTCATCCGAGCGCGGGTCCCGCCCCTCGACTGAACCTGAACGGGAGCTTTAAAGCCAGAAATCTGCCCAGAGCTTGCAGGGTCCTCTCCGTCCTCACCACTTTCTGAGGCAGTCCTGGATGTCCTCTCTCATGAGAGTCTACAAAATGGGCTGCTGCCCAGTGTCACCCGAAGGACAGGATGGCTCACGAAAGACTGACGCCCCGTCCTCACTCACCCTGTTCGCCTGACCTAGCACAAAGTGACCTCTGGCTCTTCCCCAAGGTCAAAATGGTCATGACAGGTCAAGGCCTTGAATCAGTTCAGGTCGTCAGGGCAGCCAGAACAGCACAGCGAAAGGCACTCAGAAAGAGGCTTCCAGGGCTGCCACAGAAAATAGCCAGGATGACAGGCAGGCATGGTCGGAGTGAGGGCGCGTGTGCAGAGGGGCGGACGCCATTGTCTTCTGCCGCCACTAGTTTCTTGCTTACAGGATGTAACACGATATATAATATATCACATCCCCTAGCACCATGGAGGAAAAGGTGACCACGCCGCCTACTTCCGGCTTCAGCCTCATCTGCAGGACGGAAGGAGACGGCTGCAAATGCTAAGTCCTCTAGGTCCTTTCCTGCATAAAAACCAATACCGTGGCATGCCTGGCCCTCATCTCCCTGTTTGCAACCCAAGGAAGCATCCTCCAATGACACACGGGGCTTCCTGAAGTGATTCAAGAGTGTCCCAACTCTCTTCGTCTTGCAGGCTCTGGTGTGACCCCTTACAGATCCTCAAACTCACCCTCTCTCTCTTTCACTTTTCGGCGTCAGTGGTCTCCCGTTTCCTTTCATAGCTCTTCTTCTTCATCTTTGTTTTTGTAAACAAAAAGATCCGCAGGGTCTCACTAGGTAGAGCAGACTCGTAGCGATTCTCCTGTTTTCAGCCTTGCTGGGATTGTAGGCGCGCACCACCATGCCCAGTCTCCGTCGCTGGCTTCAGAGCACCGCCCAGGGGTGGGAGGGGCAGCATGGCTCGCTGGGGATCGAACCCCGGCCTCTATGCTCTTGCCTAAGCAGGCACTGTAGTCTGCTGAGCTATCTGGGCGGCCCAGCTGGCTCTTCTTTCTCCTCTCCCTTATTTCTTCCACAATGTCCCCCTCGGCCAACACCCAAAGATCTCTGAACTGCTATCAGAGCATCCTGCACTTCCTTTTTCTCAACAAGGGCAGGGACTCTGCCTGTCTATCTCTCCTTGCTGTGTTCAGAGCAGAAGAACAGGACACGTCATAGGTCATCAGGTCGTCAGGTCTCCCCACACACTCTAGCAAGCTAGAGCAGCAAGAAGAGGCACCTGCCACTCATGAGTGGAATCAGAAGCGTCGCCCTCTGCCTGCTTTCCGATCGGGCCTGGTCTTTTCACTGAGGTCACTGAGTGCCGTCAGCTTCCACCCACGCACATGGAATTGGAACTGTGGCTTGCAACATTCGGAAGGGATTTAGAGATCGTGGTGATTATTGGGATGGATTTGTATCACGTAGCAGCCCCCATAGTACTGCAAGCTTTTGATCAGTTAGAGAGTGGGTGTGGCGCCACGAAAGAAGATGGGGTGAGCAAGGGACCCAGGGCATCTTTTGCCAGGCATAGGCCTGGCGGCCTTGTCCGTCCTGCTCTGGCCACAGTCAGAAGGCTCCCTTACTCTGTAATCAGGGTCATGACAAGTACAAACCACCAGGGAAATTCTAATCATCTCAGAGCTGCCTGCAGCTTTCTGGCCACGAATCGTAACCTTAATAAGGGTAAGTGGATGCCATCTGGCCACCGCCTCCTCACGGCCACACTGGCACTCCTCTCCCTCTGTCTGGGACATTGCCAACTTCCTGTTGGAGCCATTCTTAGAACAAGGAGCCGGCCTGTGGTTCTCACCAGTGCGGTCTTGTCCTTCACCTCAAAGAAAGAAAACAACCATGCATCTCACCACTTGGGGGGCCCTCCAAGCTGATCTCCTGTCCAGGGGCCCCAAAGTCAGTCCAGTAGAGCTGTTCCAGTAGCTTTCAGTGTTGAGCTCCCCAGAGCTCCAGCGTCAGGTGTATCCAACAGCTCCCTTTTAATGTCACCAACGTGCCTTGAGGCAGAAAAGATCACTGAAGCTTCCAGGACAACGTGCAGTGCAGGCAGAGCACAGTGGATGAGGGCACCTCATGACATGCCAAGGACCGGTTTGTCCATCTGTCCTCTCTCCTTGGCCACCCTTAGGCAGATTCCCTTGGGGAACCCTTGCGCCAATGGGCTTCCGTCTCTCCTACTCCACAGTGGCATCTTGGCCCCTGAGTCCAGACGAAAGGGTTGTGTGAGGGGCCAGTTGGAGATAACGCCCCATTTTGGACCACACACTCATCCTTGGCTGAGCCATGAGAGTGGAGAAACAAGATGGCCACCGGTCCAAGGTCATACACCCCAGGCTAGAGATAGTAGCAAAAATGGGCCAATAATGATTCCCCAAAGGAAATCCAGAAGCTACCATGAAGGGGCTGAGGCTGAATTTTACCATGAGATGATTCCACACCTCTAAAAGGGGAAGAGTGCTTATCATCTCTATGCCCAGCTCTGTGTCATAGGTAACATTACCTAAGTGTAAATATAATGTGCGTGGACTCACACACACACTGTAAGGAAGTAACCAGAAAGGTGAAGATTTAGCTCAAGACACACAGATGGTCACTAAAACATCGCTCTCCCGGTAAAGCGGGTGAGCTAGTGATGGAAAAGGCAAAGCAAGGTCACATACACACCAAATAGTGCCCTCAGGAGCCCTGGCAGAGGTTAGTATTCACTATGCAACACGCAAGGGGCAGAAATACATGAACACCTGTAGCACGTGCATGCCGTACTTGAGGAAACATTCACAAAGGTATAGAACTACGTAGCAAAAGGCTGTTGTTGATTATCTTTATGTTTTAGACCTGGTTTTTCTTTCTGTCAGGAAAAAAAAATAATAAACAAGTTCTTCATTAAGGAAAAGGAGCTTTACTCCCTGGAATTATGTAGTCCTGTTGCTCAGATCCCCAAACCAAGCCTCTCTGGGCCCAGTAGGCTCCCAAGCGGGGACAGTGACAAGGAGAGCTGGGCACGCGGAGCCCAGTGTGATGGATCAGACAGGCAGCCCTTGGTGGGCCTGATGGAGGAGCCGAGGAAGCGCGGCGGGAGCCTGGAGTCGCAAAGGCGAGAGGCTTTGCGTCTTGGCTCTCGGGCGGTTCTAGTGCAGGGGACTGGGTCATCTTACTGAAATTCTGCTGAGTCAAGAGGCTCCTTAGCCTATTAGCAAGGGTGACGTGTGAGTACCTTACAGCCCAGCAGCTCTGCGACCAGGTCATGTGACAGCAGCGGTAATGTCCCATGAGCCCACTGGGTGGGCTTTAGCCATAGCTGCTCTTCTTGGAGGGACAGTTTGAATTATTATAGAAGCCACTGTAACGGAATCTCTTGTGCATCTTTCATGAGACAGTCTCTGCTTTTCCAGCTAGTTTCCCATACCTTCCTCAGCGGGTCTTTCCGGGGACATAAACAAGAAAGTGCACATGTTTCTGCTTACCGAGGAAAGCAAGGCTGTGGGGGAGGAGAAAGCTCAGCTCAAGCGAAGCTTAATGAGAACTGTGTGGCTTGCACTCGCTATTAGCTAGAAGAGTTGTGGGAAAAGAGCCCAGGCTTGGTGAATGCCACCGGGACAAGCTGCAGCGATCCGGGACCTACACGGCCCCACGTCCCTTCCCTTCTTGAGGTCACCGAATGCTGGCTTCCCTCTGCTTCCCTTGGGAAGCTGGTCCCAGCCTCCTGCTTCTATGTGTGCGTCTCCCTCCCCCTACTGACCTCGTGTGAGGACTCCCACAGCCCACTGCTCTACAGGCACCACAACCACGCGGCTCCAGCTGCACCTCCAGCCATCCCCAGAGGCTGAGTCCAGCGCTCAGGGGAGAGGCCTTGCATGTTGGTGCAACCTTTCTGTTAGACAGACTGAAGCCAGACTTAGAGAAGCCACGTACCAAAGATCCCGAAGATGCCATGCGACCTGCTTCCAGGAATGTTTCAAATGGAGACGGGTCTATTTAATGAAATACTAGTTTATAAGATATTATTTTTGGCAGTAATTTTTAACACACACAAATGATTGGGCTGGGGAGATAGCACAGCAGTTTAAGCACCTGCCTGGCAAATACAAGGATGCGGGTTCAATCCCGGGTACTGCATGTACAGCCAGCCCTGCAACTGGCATGCTGTGTTGGCTACAGAAACTGGGTGTGGTGGCTTACGCATGTATTCCCAGAGCTGGGTAGGCTGACACAGGGGAATCACTAAGAGCCTGAGCTGCCTAGCCAGACCCTGTACCAAATGAATGAATGAATGAATGAATACAGTTTAACACACAAGTATCATTCAGAATGGAGGGAATCCTTTTATATTCAAGCTCTTTCAAAATGTCTGATATTTTGGGTCATTCTCTGAAATTATTCATTTTCATTTAAACATGCCATTTTAGGGAGCCATTTTAGAGCTGCCTTGGTTAG
Organism: Myocastor coypus; assembly: GCA_004027025.1. NCBI lineage: Eukaryota > Metazoa > Chordata > Mammalia > Rodentia > Myocastoridae > Myocastor > Myocastor coypus. Next base: position 8,454 of record PVJA010024766.1, read on the forward strand.
TGCTGGTGTGGAATAATTACAGGGGTTCTATGGTAGCATTGATAAAATTCAATGTAAGTTTGTTATTTATTATGGCTACAAATCAATAATTATTGTGAACACATGCCTACAATTGTAAATATTTGATTTTATTGTACATAATATTTTAAAACCCCTTTAACATGAAGCAGTATAAGTGTTACACTCAGTAAATTGCCAACGAATACATAAAATTGGAGGGTCGTGCTACAGAAATGCTTGTTTATGTGTTTGAGATAGAAATCCGGTGCCCATAGGTCCTACGGGTGCATACAGTAAGCGTTCTGGGTCGCTGTCTGTCACTCCCTCAGTCTCTGTCACTGTCTCTCGCTCTTTCTATGTCTCTCTTTCTCTCTAACATTTGTGCAGAAATGAAAATGACATTCTTGAGGAATAAATGTTTTGAGTCTTTAAGGTTCAAAGTGTGCTTTGAATGATTTAAAAATGTCACAGACAGAGTCTGGGCATGGTGGTGTGCACCTGTAATCCCTGTGCTCGGGAGGCTGAAAATAGGAGGATCACCACTATGAGTACAATCTGCTTAATGACACCTTGTAGACCCTGTACTACATTAAAAATAAAATAAAAACATCACAGATAACAAGGATAATTGTACAAAGCTTGAAAAGTTACTTGTGAAAAGCTTGAACAATCTGGATTTGTGCTTTCTCAAAAAAAAGGTCTAACTTTAAATCGTTATATTTTATATAATTGCAACGCATGTATTCAGCTAATTATGAGCTTAGATATAATATATACACACATGGTTATTGCATCCACAGACTTATAAATTTATTTGTACTGACAAGCAAAACTTACCTATTGATTCTCTCACTGGAAAACTAGGGGCTATTCTCATATTCAGGCATTCAGGTAGGACAAAGAACAAACTCCAGAGTGACATGATGTTGGGCATGATGGCAGCTCTAATTCTTTTCCTGAATTATTTTGGTGTTTGTCTCTGAGCCTGTTAGCATACACCTGTGCCCTTTTAGCTCCTCTGGGTCTCCTCAGATCTGCACAGAATCCGGAGCAAATCCAGGAGGAAAATGCAGCTGCATACCACCCGCCCATTCAGGCTCTGGGACAGGTGCCATGTCACAGAGCAGTCGTTCTCTGCAGGGATTAAGACCCCTTATCCATACTCCTGGTCTCCTGCCTATTCATGGAATGAGTGGTAGCAAAAATCTCATTAACCCTCTAATTAGTTTCCCAGCCCAAATCCATGGTGGCTTAAAACAAGAGCCATGAATTCCCTCACGGCTCTGAGACCGGAAGCCTGAATAGAGGAGGAGTCAGTAGGCCTGGATCCTTCCAAGCCTCTGAGGGGAAGTCTGCTTGCCAGTGCCTCCCCTGCCTCCCCCATTCCAGCAGCCTCAGGTAGTCTTGCACCACTCGGCCTGTGGCTGTATCCCACCAGGCTCTGCCTTTGCGTTGCCTTCTTCCTGTGGGTCAGGGTTCAAAAGCCCCTCTCTTTCCTCATAAGGACTCCAGCGAGTGACCTTGTCCTTCACCTTAGCACCACACTGATCTCATCTCAAGATCCTAATTTCACTGTCCACCAAGGCTCTTTCCAAAGAAGGTCCCTCACGCTAGGTGTTGGGACCATCCCACCAGGTGGTGGGACTCAGGCATACACTCATTATGTTGTGAGAGACATTTATTTTTTAAATATATTTTATTAGTTACAATGGAAAAGAAACCGTGATGAGACAGTTTAAAAACAGGTGAGTAGGACAGTTACAATAATGAATACATTGCATGTTGTTGTCTTGGTAGTAGTTGTTCAGAGTACAAGATACACACATGATATCTTCTCTAAGCACTATTAGTACAACTCTTCCTTCTCCCTGAACTAAGAAAAAGTAGCTGTGTATCTATTTTTTTCACTACAAAATGGTCCTTCATTTGTATCCCCCCTTTTTGCTTTGTTTTGTTGGAGATGGGTGTTCTATTTTCATTCAAATATTATAGCTGCATGAATTCCTCAAAATAACCCAATATAGTTCAATAGTTCATAGTAGTAGTGGGTTTTCAGCAGAGCTGCCATGTCAGAAGTTGTTGACTTGATACTTTTACCACTCAGCGTATTAACATGACTTTACTTTTTATACCTCGTGGTTAGACATTTCTTCTAGATGGTTAAGACCAAGATAAAGCAAGACCTATATAACAAAACAGTGTAACCTTTAGATCTGACAAGGTCAGTCAAATCCTTCCAGGATTCACCCTGAGACCATGTACAGTGGTTTATAGATCTTTTGTCAGTGTCAGTCAGGCATATATTCAGGGGGCCACTTTCCAAGTCGCTATTTTCCTACAACTATTCTTGGAAAACAAACATTTTGAAGAGAGCTGCATCCTTATAGCCGTTGACCTCCAGGGTGGCATCATTGTGAGTTCTTGTTAAAGTCTAGGTGGTACCTAGCTGAGACAGGGGCAGAGGAAGCCTTCCTGGGGTGCTGTCCAGGTCTCTTGATGTCATCCTTACTCTGTTCTGGAGGAGCACGGACATACGCAACTAAATAATGAAGCTGACTTAAAAATAAAAGCTCAGTCCTGGACTGAATTTCCTTCGCCTGCACTTTTCTTGCAGTTTATTGGCTTGTACTCCTCATGAGGCTGAGTTCTAGCAGGGCATATTGTCTTGCTGCCATTGTAGTACTGTTACGAAGTGGTCACTCTGGTGCACCAGAACCTTGTGGCTGAGACCCAGGCTTTCCCTGGGGTCTGCCATGTCCAGTGGCACAGACACCCAAGTTATGGGTGTTCCCCAAGGACTGGCTGGACCTGAGAATTAGAATGGGGAAAACTCAAGACAGGGGCCCACCAGGGAAGGCTAGATTCCCAGATCTAAATGAGTTGAATCTAAAGTATCTTTGTAGAACATTTAACTGAAACGAACTGATGTCCAGAAGCTGTGGTATGTGTGTGTGTGATCAAGACTGAAAGGACCAAAGAGAGAACATTTTCTAGAGCAAAACCAGAAGCTTGGACCCCAGGTGAGTGAATCCCACTGGTATAACGAGCTGTGCTGTGGCCTTGATGTAAGCTCTGTAATCTCCCTTCCTGACAGCTAGAGGAGTTCCCTGTCCCACCTCTCTGGCTAACCTCCTTCTGTGACCCCATCCTGCATGACATTGGCCAGAGTTTGCAAATTCATAACTTAGTGGGTTCCATTCCTCTTATAAGTACTCACAACTTGGTAAAACAAGTTGGTGAAAACACTGCTGTCTTCTAACTATGAAAGAATGAGCGGTGGTGGAAGAAATACCTGCTCCATGCCATCAAAGTAGACACCAGCTCCCCCAGAAGAAGAGCCAGCTCTGGATGGCAGGCCTCAGTCTCTCCTCCTTCTAGATTGCATCTAACAGTCGCTATGCTCCGATACATTGTCATGACATCTCATTCCATTAATAAACACGTCCTCTTTTGTCAAAGATTAGACAAATCAAGACGGCTTGCTTTTCTGGATATTTCTTCTGGACTCATTCCCAGTTGTTCATAGAAATGTAAAACTGGCCTTTAGAGCATAACCAGGAGGTCTTCTTGCTAAGCATATGGGAAGGAACGATGCGAGGGGATTCTTAGTCTGAACATGTCGTGACGAGCTATAATGGATATTTCTAAGACAAGAGGTTGGTTGAATTAGGACCTATTACAGTGAAAGCAAAGAAAAAAGAAGCCAATAATTTGATGTAAGGTGATTCTAGGTGAAACTCAAATCCACAAATTAGTCTGTGATTTTGAGGCCAAGTACACTGATCCAACATCTATAATTTTCTCATCTATACATGGAGTGTTATATACAGCTCATAAGATTAAGGCAGATCTTGGGGGAAATGCCAATAAGTGATAACTGTTCATTAAAAGTAAATTCTCTCCTTTCTCAGGCCCCAAGCATCTTCTGATGGTAAGATAATGAATGTTATGGCTACCATAGACACATTTGTTCCAGATTTCCATAAAACTATATTTAGACTCAGACTTGTTTAAAATATGGTAGCACAAGCATATGTAACTTTGAATATAGGCCTGTGTGTGCACACATCAGATGTGGGCATTTGACTGTATGTAAATTACACTTTAAAAATAAGTCTACCACTTCCCCTCCCTAAAAGTGAAATCGTGTTCCTAGTCTCTGCACCACCCGTTTCCCTCCCTACAGATGTGCCCAGCTGGAAAATGTAAAGACAAGTTCCTTAAGTGTCCACGGGCAACATTTCCTCAGTTACAGCCCTGTCTTTTCTCAGAGGCAGCATGCAGGCCACCCACATGGGCTCCAGTGCCGCTCCTCCTCCACAGTGACCCCAGAGCCTAATATCCCTTGTCTGTCCGAAAAGTTTCTCCCCCAAGAAGAGCGCGTCCCTGCAGTTTGAAACCTGTCTTGAGAACAACTTTCCTCTGCCTCGTGAGAGTTATCTGCTAGCCACTAGCCAAAGAAAATCGAAGGACACAGGACAGCTAGTACATTTAAAGCATTTCTTCCTTGCTGGGCAGGAACCTAAGTTCGCGTAATGTTGTAAAGTCCTGGAAAGTTGGAGAGGAGCCCTTTCGGGGGTGCTCCGCTCATTCATTATGTGCATAGGATAGCTGAGGGAGGGGGACAGGGAAGTTCAGGGGCTTGCAAACTGCGCGGCAGAGCTGGGGTCTGAATCCATGACCTTAGCTGCAGCCGCGCGCACCCTCCAGCCCTTCCGGCCTGACCCACGAGCTCGTGCTGGTAACAGCGGAGCAGGTGTGCCCATGGATGCCCAAGTGGCACACTCAACACGAGAGAGAAAGTGGCACAGGAAACCTCAGCCTGGCAGCGCAGGGCCTTCCTGGGTCGTGCGCACGTCTGCGTCACCGGACAAGGGAGGCTCTGGGGAGAGCGCCACTCGTCGGTTGGGACCTTACTAGCAAGTGCTCTTGAAGGCTACTTAGGAGGCAAAGCGCGCATCCGCATGTGTGTGCGTGCGTGCGTGAGCACATGCAATTGGTTCCTGCCTCCTCCATCTCCATAATAGACCCCAGGGACGCCCCGACCAGCCCTTGGCCTCTGCAGTCGCGGGTCTAGTTCCAACCTCTGCTGGTCGTATTCACAGACTTCCATCTTAGAAGTCTGCGCTAGCTCTGTTCCGAGTGTGCCTTTCTCAGCCAGGCTGCGGTCCTCTGCCATCTCAGGCTGGGAGGCGCCCGCTTCGGATCTCCCACGCTCCGTCCCACAGCGTTCAGCGCTCATCGCAGCTGCTGCCCCTGGGCGTTTGTGTCTGTCTCATCGGTGACAGTCACCCACGGGACTCAGTTCCCGATGGCCAGGGCTCCACTCACCTCTGGCTGCCCAGGGCCTGGCCTATGGCCGTGGTCCACTTGCTACGCATCAGTGGTGGCCACACACCTGGTCACATCGCTCTGCCACCCACTGGGCTTCTCTGCTGCATTTCCTCGTTCGTTAGGTGCCTAGAAATAGTGGCTCGTGCACAGTAGGGACCCAGCAAGTGCTTTGGGGAGTGAACAGACGAATGGATGAGTGGGTGACCCCTGCTCTGCCATCTCGGCCTGCTTAGACCTCGCTTGGCAATCAGCCAAGCTAGAGGGAATGAAACCCCCGTGGACAGCTCACAGCTCTGCAGCCAGGCTCAGGTGTGCTGTTGTTGCTGTTGCTTGTTTTTAAATTTTTAGAGCATGCCCAGGTGCGAGCAAGGTGCTGACTGTGCTGGTGATCCCGATGCTCTGAGAAGACCGGGGGGCTCTGCACCTGTTGATGCTGCCTCACAGATGAGCCCTAGGACCAGAGGAGCATTACGAACACTGCACGGGGACCCATGATTTCCCGCACTGCAGGGCCACGCAGGGGCTTCCATCGTCCTCTTCTACATGGCTGCTTGTGGCCAGCACAGCACGGGAGCCTTCAGTCAGCTCCATGGGGAGGCCCTTGCGAACAGGAACTGAGAGCTCCTGCCAATGGCCAGCGCCGGTAACAGCCACACAAGCCCCTCTTACAGGTACATCCTTAGCCTGCACTGAACCCTTGGATGAGCCCCAGAGAGAGGGGACTTCCATCAGACGGGCACTCCAGCAGCTCCTGGGCTCCTGAGCTCCTGGCGGGGCTGATTTGTTGTGCAACAACAGACAGCCTTGACAGAGGGAAACAACTCCCAAGGAGACAGAAGCATCCCAGGAAGCAGCCAGAGCCTGGTGTATTGGGTAACTGCTTTCCCCTGATAGCAGGAAGCACACAGAGTACACGAGCAGGGAGCTGCAGGGACTCCCAGAGCTTCCTGGTGAGAGGCAGGTACAACGGCCTTCTGCGTGGGTGCTTGGCCAGCCAACCTCATCCTGATCTTTTCACCTCTCCCGTGAGTCTCTGAGGGGCAGTAATGATCTCACCAGGTGACAGGAAGGACAAAAGGTCCTGTGTCAGCCCCTGAGAGCAGGCCAGACTTGTCCTGTTGGCCCCAGTGGCTTCTTACACACTGGGAGAAGATGTCCCTCCTAGGGTCCCACAGAAGGAGCCAACGACATCGTGCCACAGAGCCCCACGCACACCCATGTGATAGCAGCACAGTGGCTCGCTCCTGGAAGCGGCCTTGCGTCTGTCAGCAAGTGACTGGGCAAAGTAAATGTGGTGTTTGCACACCGCAGAGCACTGCTCGGCCACAGAGACACACAAACGTGAGTCACTTCTGAAAAACCAAGGGTACCCCGAGACCGTGATGTGCAGTGAAACAAATCGGAGGAACACGCTTCAGTACCGTATGGACTCTCGTAGGTGAGAGCCCCAATACAAAGCAAAATAAAGGATAGATTGTAGGAAGTATGGAGGTAGCGCTTCATGAACACATGAGAAGGGGATCTTCAGGGGGAGAGGAAGAGAAGAAAGGGAGGGAAAGGAGGGCCGGTGGTATAGCTCGGCGGATTTAGCACTTGCTTAGAGGAAGCGCAGGGACCAGGGTTCGGTTCCTGGCCCCTCGTGCCACGCCAGCCCAGCTCTACAGCGCGCTGAGCCGGTGAGACTGGGCGTGGTGGCGTGCATCTGTAATCCCAGCCCTTGGGAGGTACAACAATTAAGATGTGCTGTGTGCGTGCCTGGCGCCCCACAATGAATGCAGTCCTTATGCGCTTCAAAGGTGGACTAATAAAGATAAAACAAGGCCTGTCCGCGGCTGCAGGCCATCACATAATGCTGGGTGAAGAGCACACACTGAGACCTGGTTTCCCGTCCTTCACTTCCTTGGGTGGCACTGAGCAGCAGGCATAGCCAGCCCCACCTGATCCAATGCTCTCCCATCGGCCAGGGTGCCCTGGACCCTGGCTCAGAGCCAGACGTGATGGAGGCAGACAGCACACAAGCGTGTAGTGGGCGCCGCCGCTCATACACGCTGCCCGGGCAGTGCCAGCCCAGGAGTCCAGCTGCAGGGCTGGCAGCCTTGCTCGTGGAAGGCAGTTAGCCCCCTCCTGTGTTCCCTGCTGGCTCTGGCCCCTCCCACCTCACCACGCTGATGCTTGTCCCCTTAGTTGCTATTGGAGGTCCCTGTGTGTCTTGTGTTGTCCCAGCCCCAGCCTCCTGACCCAGGGACCTCATCGAGTGGCCTGCTGCGCTGTCTGCTCTTCCAGATCTCTCGTTCTCTTTGGGACCTGCCCACTTCCCTGCCACGTGGCATGGCCCCGCTGTCTGTCTGTCTGTCCCTCTCAAGTAATCTCATTTGCAGAGCTTTCCATGGCTTTACCCTGCTTGGCCTTACTGGACTCTCAGAAATCAGCTTCCCAGTAAAGACGTGGGTCAGCTTAGCTTCCCTATTTTTGAGCAAGGATCTTGCACTATCTTCCAGGTTGACCTCAAATTCACCACAACGCTCCTTCCTCAGCCTCTCGAGGGCTGAGATTATAGGCATGAGCTGTCACACCTGGCCAAGCTTCCTTTAAGAAAGAAAGTGGGGCGGGAAGGGATTCAGGGGCTTGGGGTTGGGACGCTCCTCAGCAAAGGGATAAGGCCGAAAGCTTAGCGGACGCTCCATGCGCTTCACTTGGTGACACCCTGCTCCTCTGCGTTTCCCACTCAAACCAAGCTGCTTTCGGGACCCCGGCTCCCACCTGGAGTCTGGGCCCCACACACAGCCCCCACAATGGGTTCTAGTCTCAAGCGCACAATGCCCTCACCAACTCCCCTGGCCCAAGGTGCAATGCAACCCTAAGAAGAAAGATCACTCCTGACTGCCTATTGCGTGTCGGGTTCACTCTGAGGTTGTCCACGCAGCGTGGGTCACAATGCGTCCTCACACTCCCCTACATTCGTACGTCCACCCGACTCCCCTCGCATCGTCTTCCCCTGCTGTGCAGGCTAAGTCTGTGACCTGCTTCGAGCAGGGCCGCAGTCCACCCAGCCACCAGACTCTTCCAGAGTTCCCCGGCTGGCGAGAGGCAATGTGTACGTTCTGCTTCTGGAACCCAGGCTGACCTCTGCCCCGCAGCCAGCATGAACCCAGACGTTGCAGTTCTACCTCGGCAAGGAAGTGAGTCTGGCCCAGCACCCTGGGCTGAGCCTCCAGGTGGGAGCGGCGCTCGCTGACACCTGGGCCGCACAGGAAGAGGCCTGGGCCAGAGGCCAGAACTGAGCCCTCCACCGCAGGCCAAGTGAAGCTGTGCCGCTCTGCTCTAGAAGCCACCACGTTGGCACCAATTTGATTTTTTTATTGGTATTGTTGAGTGTACTGGTACATCAGAGTTGTGCAGCGGTCATGTTCGTCACGAGGAACGCGTGCTGTGTGGCAGAGCTCCGCCCCTCTCACCCGCCCCTCCCTTCCCCGCAGCACCTCTTCCCTACTTCAAGGCTGCGGCTCCACTTTTCCTTCTCATCCTTTCTTCCTTGCCCTTCCCTCTTCCCATCCCCCAATCCCTTTGCTTTTTGGAAAGTTTCCTCCTATTTCACAACGTCCATCATACATGTAGGCTCTTATTTTCACTTACAGCTTCTCACACCAGAGAACAACGAGACATTTACACTTTGGGTCCCATTTATTTTGAGAATCTGGCCTGAGGTCCACCCATTGACCTGGAGACGTCGCAAGGTCATCTTTCCTTATGGCTCAGTAGTCCTCCATTGTAAGAAAAGAGCGTGCCTTTCACTCACTCATTGGATGATAGGTTGCTTCCAAGATCTAGTAATTACAAAGTGTGTGCAGAGACATGGGTGTGCATGTAGTGCTATGGGTGTGCCCATATTGCCCTGGGTGTGCACACATTGCCCTGGGTGTGCACATATTTCCCTGGGTGTGCACATACTGCCCTGGGTGTGCACATATTACCCTGGGTGTGCACACATTGCCCTGGGTGTGCACACATTGCTCTGGGTGTGCACATATTACCCTGGGTGTGCACATATTGCCCTGGGTGTGCACATACTTCCCTGGGTGTGCACACATTGCCCTGGGTGTGCACACATTGCCCTGGGTGTGCACACATTGCCCTGCATGTGCACATATTGCCCTGGGTGTGCACACATCGCCTTGGGTGTGCACATACTGCCCTGGGTGTGCACATATTGCCCTGGGTGTGCACACATTGCTCTGGGTGTGCACATATTACCCTGGCTGTGCACATACTGCCCTGGGTGTGCTCATATTACCCTGGGCGTGCACACATTGCCATGGGCGTGCATACATTGCCATGGGTGTGCTCATACTACTGCTGTGGTGCAAGGCTTTTGATTCTGTGGGGAGCATAGCAAGCAGAGGGTCATCTGGGTGAGTGGCACCTACATTCCTACTTTTGTGCGGAATCTCCACACTGATTCCCACAGTGGCTGCATCCCTCTACGCTGTTACCCAGCAACAGATAACAAATACCATCGCTCTTCAAGGCTTCTTCCTGGCTTGCTTTTCCTGCCCTCTTTTCCCCATAACATAATTTTCATGCTTTGTGTGGCATTCAATTTTTAATCATATAGCTACCATTTCTATCCTCCACTAACATACAAGGCCCAAGAGGACTGACAGTTGAATTTGCAATCTCTAGCATGGTGCCGAGTTCAGGACAGAAATTAAACAGATATTTTTAAGTGAGAATCGAAAGCATAACCAGCACGTTTTTCATGACTGCAGTTGGGTCTCTTCCTGCTGGCACAGCCCCAGGTGGCTCTCTGTCTTGGTCACATTGTCACTGAGAAGCACCACCCGACACCTTTAACTTCAGGGAAGAGAGGTCTGTTCTGGGCCATGGTCAGTCCACGGTGGGCTGGCACCAAAGCAGGTGAGCAGGACAGAGGGGCCTGGCAGAGGAGAGCTGCTCACGGCACGGAGCACAGGAAGCAGAGAGAGGAGGAGGAGCCAGGGAGGGAGAGGAGCCCTGCAAGGTCATGGCCGCAGCGCTCTCCTGCAATCAGACTCCATCTCCTAAGAGCAAATCGGCTGTGAGCCCCAGAATCCAGTCACTTTACAGAAGGCCCTTGATATTTCTCTCTCTCTCTCCGTCTCCGTCTCCCTCTCCCTCTCCCTCTCTCCCTCTCCCTCTCCCTCTACCTCTCCCTCTCTCTGCTTCCCACACCATGAGCATAAGCAATCCCCTGCCCTGTTGCTCTTTGAGCCAGCCAGCTATAGACTGAAACTTCTACAAACTTCAGGTCAAAATAAACCTCTCCTCCTTCAAGTTGTGGGCGAACTCCCGCAGAGTCCAGGAGGCACTGGGGGCCATCTAGATGTGCCTCTTCTGGGTGTGCAAAGGTTGTGTCACATCCTGCCTTGGAAAAGGACGGGAAGGCCGGGCTCTGCAACACACATGGCTGACGAAGAGGGCATGATCAGCGACTGAATGCCCTAGGCCTGCAGCATCGGTCAGGAGTCACTGCCTTCCAGACCTTCCTTTAAGCAAAAGGGATGTGCACTGCAGTTGAAGCCACAGCCAGCAGGTTCCTCTGTTACTCGCAGGAGAATATGTCCTAGGAGATGCTCCTACCAACCTCAGGGCAGCACCTTGTGGTGGACGGCACCAGGTCACCCTGACTTCCAAGCCTAGCTGCATGCAGCCAGTCATGGGCTCAATTTAGGCTGCATCTTCTCAGAGGGACAACTGCTGGCGTGTCATAAATCCAAGAGGAGCTAGGGTTAGGCCATCAAGGGCAAAGCGCTTGCAGTGTCCATGAATACGAAGAGCCTCCTGAAACACTCTCGCCATAGACTCGCCACCACTGCTTGAAGCCAGAAATTCGAACCCAAGTTATGGCTTAAAAAGAATCCAGTGATTCTTTTCAGATGGTTCCACGTTCAGTTGAGGCAATAGAGGAACGACAGGGGTTCAGAATGGACCCGCAGGAGGCCTCTCCACCATGTCCACGCAGGCATGCAGACAGTGACCTGAGGACACCTGGCGCCTGCGCATCCCACTGCCGACACCCTCCCTCCATGCACCGCGCTTCTTTCCTCTGTTCAGTGAGGGTGCGTTGCGCGCCCACTACGAGCCAGACGACGCCGTCCACGCCCACTCCGCGCACTTCCGTACGCCACCACCCATGGCGAGTGCTCTCTTTGATGTTCCCTGGCTGTCCAGGGGAGAAATTGCCCTGCTGACTTCTTCTTGTGTTTCCTGTTCTGGAAGAATCTACATCCTCAAAAGTGTCCTGGAGAAAGGACAGTGTCGACTTCAAGCAGTGGGTCACAGGCTTGGCTGTCTACACATGCCAGCCTGGAAAGCAGTAGATGTGTTGGAAGCAGGCGTGAGGACTCGTGGTCAGCGGATGTCCTTAGTCTGGTCAAGCTAGGAGGGAGAAGGTCCACACTACGAAATCTTCTGATCTTTCACAAAATGCCAAAACTCTATTTTTTAATAAAAATCCTCTCATTACTAGCCATTAATTAAAACTTTCGATGTCATTTTGACCACACACACACATACACACACATGCGCGCGCACGCACGCACGCACGCACAAAGGTTTTCTTAGGGATCCTGTGGGTCGCAACTTGTGATGTCTTGGGAGAAACAGTGGCACCGCAGAGGAGAAGTGAAAAAGCGGGCAGTGGCTTGGCTTGTGGTCAGCAAGAGCATCAGGCCAGGGAGACAGCCAGCTCTGGCTGCATCCTGGAGACGCCATCAGAGCCCTCAGGAACTGCTGATCTCCACAGTACCTCGGGATGAGTGCTGTTCCCTGTGCGCCAGACGAGGAGCGTCGAACCAGAACTCAGCTTCCACCGCGAGCTCTTTGCAATTTCTGTCCCTGTGCGGGTGACCAGCTCCTGCTGGTTTCTGATGAGATGCTGCTGTTTTCTCTGTGCATCAGTGGACCCAGCAGCAGCCCCTGCCTGCTGGGGCAGCCAAGCCTCCCGTGCGATCCCCGCTCAGTGACGGTAGCTGCTTCCTTAGTACTAGCAGTAGTCGTAGCAACATTCATTTCTGTTACTTCTCTATTTTTTTTAAGAGATGAAAACAAAAACACTCCAGTTTTCCATGGATTTCACCCTGGGAAAGATGTGCCTTCTAGCCTTGCCTCCCAAGGGAATGGTTCATTTGAAATGTCAATATTTCCATAGAACCGAAAAGGACGAGTGGGCGGAAGAAAGAAGGAAGAAAGGAAGGAAGGAGGGAGGGAGGGAGGGAAGGAGGGAGGGCTGGAGGGAGGGCAGGAGGGAGGGAAGAGAGAAATGAAAAGAAAGATAAAGAGAAGGAGGATGAGGATGAGGAGAACAAGAAGGAGGAAGAGAGGAAGAATAACTAGAAGAAAGGAAAGAATCCATGCTCAAAGCCAAGCGAGCCCTGCAGAGGGTACCAAGTTCCCATCTGCACACCTCTCCCCAGCAGTCTGTGGTGTGGTACAAGGAGAAATGTCCCCGGCAGCTGCCCAGGAGCCAGCGGCAGTGCAGCCCCCAGCCTTGATCTGCCCCCTCCGAGGCAGCCCTTGCTCAGGCAGGAAGGCCCAGCCGAGGGAAGCAACATCACAAATGACACGTGTCTTGGGGGGAAAAAAGCCATTCCATGGTTCCTTTTAAAATTCACCACGGGGTCCCCCTAGTGTATTTGAAATACAATTTTATTTGCAAAATTTAACTAAAATATTGCAGTTCTACAGCCAAGATGAGTTGCTGAGATCGACTTTTTTTCCTTTTAGGAATAAAGAGAAATGGTCCCCAAAAGGAAAAGACGCCAGCCACTCTGTGTCACAGCCAGATGCGGTAGAAAATCGTCCCTTGCCCTGAGAAAGGGGTTTGTTGCTACTGCCACTCCATGGAGATTGTCAAGTGTTCAAGTGACACGAGGTCTTGCCTACCAGCCAGTAGGAAAAGCCACGTTAATAGCTCCGGTAGAATGGTCTGCATTGCTGGGTGCTGGGCGCTACTGACACAGAGGGAGTAATTCAGACCTGGTGACTTCCTCGTGCAAGAGACATTTTATTTTTGTTTTATTTAAACCCTACCTAAGGGGTGACCCACTAAGCCCACACTAAGCAGGAATCAGAACTGCTACCAGCGCTCCAGCCCTATGCTTCTGTACCATCCGTATTGTCTGCTAGGAGACAAGGAAGCCAAGGGAAAGAGGACCCCCAGGTGCCTCTCTAGTTCCAGCAGGCGCTCACAATGAAGAAACACTCTGGGTCATTGGTGCGGTGAGTACTCTTGTTATTATTTGGCTTCGTTTGACCCCAGAGACTTTGAAGTTGACTTTCACCGACCTTCCTAGGAAGACTTTCCCTATCTCTACTTCTGATGATGCTCTTGTGTTTGGGGACCTGGAATTGTGGGCCTTGGCCTGTGAGTACCTAGGTAGGCGTGAACTTCCATTCTTGGAGTGTCTGAGAGCACGATCTTCTCGACCTCATTTACTCTGGCAACTCAGTGTTCACACAGGGCTTGTGTGGCTCCTCACCTTTTTTGAAAATGCATGGCCCAAGAAGCGAGCAGTGGTCCTTGATGTAAGAGCTGTCTCCACCTGTGCTATCCCACAGCCACCTTGTCCCTCTGTCCTGTATGCATGAGCAGCGCCCCCAGCTGGAGGTAACCTCAGACCCTGAGGTGGGAAGGTTTGGGTGGGAATAATTTTTTTTTTTTTTTTTTTTTTTAACAGAAACGCTCACCACCTGCCAACCTTCTGGCTGAACCCAGCATTCTGTTTCCATTTCAACACAATTGTGATTTTTTTTTGAATCTACATCTGCAGAGCTGAGAAGCGTCAGAGTCAGAGTGGCTTCCACAGTAGCGGGCTGCTTGCCCCACTCTTGCTGGTTTCCTGGAAGTGACAGTGTTGACTGTGTAGGCTACATACATCATGGCTCCACAGTCGCGTTCTTGGATGTCACCCACTTCTCTGTTTCTGCTTGTTTCTCCAGCAGAATGATTCTCTCGGGAGGAAAACTAAGATTTTTAATAAAAGCACAGCACTGTAAAGCTGTTTTTAAGAGAGAATCATTTGTTATGTCTCTGCTCAGTGCCAGGCTGCTGAATTCTTCTACTCTGCTCCCAACACTGTGTCCTCCCAGGGTGACCGCCTGGTGGGTGCTCTTCTGGGTTTCGCTTCACGTCCACCTCCTGGACCTGGTCCTATCGCCAAGAACGTGCTAAACTCATCTTTGTGGAAGAGGAAAACACAAACTCTTCTCCTTATTCTACACCTGGCTAAAGAAGGCAGCTGCCCACGTCTGCAGTGCCACCCTCGCCTGCTCAAGTTAGGGTCAGCAAAGACATGGGTTCCATGCACCGGCACGGTGGCAATCAGCCGTGCTTAGCTGGGGGTGCAGCACAGCGGTAGAGCCCTGTCCGAACGAGCCTAAACTCTTGTTCACTTGCATGATTATGTTCAAAAAGGCTTCTACATTCAAGATAAAGTATACTGCTTAGTTGATACAAAATCATGCTTTCTGTCAATAGCTTCCAGTCAAAGAAGTCTTGTTGTTGGGTGATATTCTGGGAAAGTGGAGACATATTTTGTTGTCACGGTGATTTACGAGTGTAACAGAGGCATTTCTTACAGGAGGATGAAGGATGCTACATTTGGCAATTTGTGTGCTGTCCCTGCCTGGTGAAAACTGCCCATGTTCCTTACTACTTTCCAATTCCCCAGTCACTAGCCTACAGGGCGTGATAAAATAATTCAGTGTGTGGAAGAAATCTTGCATCAGGTTAATGAGAGGCACTGAGAGCGTGTTCTAGACTGGACCAACTGGAAGCCAAAGAAAGGCTGGTAAAACCAGGGCTGCAATCATCTTTGTTCTCTGTCTTAGTTGTTCTTCTCTCATCGCTGGAACAAATATGTGACACCCAAAATGAAGGAAGGAAAGGTTCCTTTAGCTCACAGCTACTGGAGGTTTTTGTTCATACCCAGCTGGCTCCAAGGCAGAGAGACACATGGCAGAGGGCAGCAGTTCATGGCAGTGTAAGAGCACCAGTTGTAACACAGAGAGAGAGAGGGAGAGAGAGTCTGTCTCTCTGTCTCACTTATGTTCCATTCAGGCTCTCAGCCCCAGACTGGATATAGCACTCACCCACAATCTCAGCAGTACTATGACCTATAACTCCAGTGGATCACCATAATCCCAGTGGATGATGAGTTAATCTCAAATTATAAAGTCCTTGCTCCATGACTATATGAGGCTTTGAAGGGACAGCTAGACACAAACCGTAACATTCTCTGAGAAGATGAGTGAACCTGTGTGCAGTCTGAATCAAGGCGACAACAGAGTTTGACTAGGGAGAAGACCCACGGACTACCCCACAACAGTGGTACCAGTCTGGTGACCATGGTACTAGAATATTGCTCATAGTTAAAAGCACTCAGAAGGCAGAGCGAGCAGGATGCTGAAACTTATTGGAGATATAAGTGCAGCAAATAACTTGTTAATGCTGTTTTGAGGTTTGGTCATGAGTAAGTAAATGTGGTACCCACCCATGCCATGGCAAACAGCAGGGGCTGGGGGCCAAGCCATTCTGGTAAGGAGGATGGCTGAGATGGTGAGGGAAGGTCTTCCCAAAAAGCCAGCACGATAGATAAACAATCTGTGCCGAGCAACACGCTCACAATGGCCAGGCCAGCAGTGTGCTGGGTGGTTTCATGTAGGAAAGTCAAGCTATCAGTGGAAACTGCTGGCTGTGCCATCTCTGACTCCCTAGAACCTGATAGATGGTCAATGAACGCTCGTTGCACAGAGGCTGCTTCCGAGCTTTTAATAAGCACCAAACACCCTTTTAATATACACTGGCCTCTCAGAGTCACCTGAATGAATGTGCCTTCGGGATCCAGGCGTGTTTCCTACGTCAGGCGTTTCTTTTCCCCTTTCTGTGTCTTTCACTGCAGCCTCAGGGCCGACCTATCCCCTCCCCCACCCGTGACACCTGCTCGAGCTGATTGTCCTCCTGTCCCTTTCAAAGACATTTCCAACGAAGCCCAGCTCCGTGCTGCAGTTTAAATATTTGCTCTTGTGTCTGCCTCACAGTCCCAGCCAGTCAATCTCCCTGCTTTATGTTCTCAGTGACTCATTTAAAATTTTGCCTAAATGGGCAAATGAGCACTGATGTGCCTGGGAGGACGGCATGGGGAGCACAGCGCGCTTGCTCACGAGACCATTCCCACCTGTGCAGATCCGTGTTTCCAAGTCTTGGGGCAATAATCCCTAAAGCAGCCCATTTCTTTGCAGCTGTTTGGGCAACTCTTGACTTCCACCATTTTGTGTTCAGGATGACAGAAACCACGTGAAAAAGAGCAGAAGGGAAAGAGTGGCTGGTGACGCTCCAGTCCTCCTAGGGAAAATCCCAAGTGCATTTCTGCTTTTTTGAAAATGTTTACGCCTTTAAAAAATTTAAGTCTCGTTTTGTCCCTCATGAAGACTGTATATTCGTTTTAATCCATCCTGTAGCTCAGGGTGGATTCAGGTAGAAGCCTTTTCACCCTTCACGGTACAGCCATGTACAAGCTGGGCTAGGTGTGTCTTGGCCTGGAACCTTGTGGGAGTCTCTTTAGTGCTCAGCAATAATTATTTGCCACTGATGAAAGTCTCACAACCTGAATTTTTAGAACCTCCTTTCTAATTTCTGCATTCATCATTCCATTCTTGTTTTAAGGAGATCTTGTGCTGCAATCGCGAAGCATCTGCAGTCTTACATGCTGCTGTCCTAGAGCTGTCCAGATGCACTCCGGTAGCTCCTGTTGTAAGTAGAGACATTTCCTCTGTGTTTGCTGCCTACAAGTTTGTCCCACACATGAAAAGGAGGGGAACTTGGAACGTTTCATGCCCATCCGGGTGATTTCAACATAAGCCGTACCAAGCAATACAATCAGTGCAGTTTGACACTAGGATGATGAGCGAAGATGTCCAGACACATCCAACGCGAGTCCTACGGTGGCCTGTGCGTGTGACCTTGGCAAGTCCCCTTGATTCCCTTTGAGTCACTTCCAGCATCTGTAAAGTGAGGGGGTCGGCTCAGATCACTGCCTAGGCCTCTCCCGGCTGGCAGTTCCTAAATCTACACTGCCATATCCCTAATTTGGGGCCCACTTCCCACTGCCTCCTCCCCTTCAGCAGCGTCTTCTAAGGCGCCCTACATAGAGACTGATAGTATTTGTGGTTATTTTTTCCTGCTCTAGCACTGTTGAGTGTGGTGACTCACAGGGCTAGGTTCCATCTAGGGGCCCAAGCCCATGCATGTGGAGGGGGGCTGTTAGACTGTGAAGAGGAAGGGAAATGAAAAACCGCACTTCGCCTCTTCCAATGCGTCCCCTTCTCCCCCGATTCCAATATAATACACAGGTGGGCAAAATAGGAAAGACTCTCTGAGCACAGCAGACCTGCTCTCCAGAGCCCAAGAACTTGCAATAGGTGAGAGGCGCTCCACCCCAGGGAGCACGCGGCCCGCCGGAAGAGGCCTCCTGGAGGAATACGGAGATGGTGATTTCACACCGGGCGCGTGGGGAAAGCTGTGCGCGGCCTCTGCTGTGCCCGTGTCACTTCCGCCCGGGAGGAGTCACTGTACTGCAACTGCCTCCAGGTCTTTACTTAGAGCAGATTTTTACTGTAAGAATACATACCTAATGCAGAAAATAGAAGAAGTTTAAAAGAACCAAACACAAAAGATACATGGTGTCACCAGCGTTTTACTGTGTCTCACCTGTGTCTCACCACAGAGCTCGGTGTCCCACACCCTCCATCCTTTCCCACAAGCAGAACTGTAACCCAGACATCCGCTCTGTCTTCCAACTCTTTAAGAAATGAGCTAGGCACCTTAAGTCTTCTTACGCATTAATCAGAACTCTTTCAAGTAACAGAAAACTCAAACTGCCTTAGGCAAAAGAGAAATTTATTGGATCATTGAAAACTTCAGACTGGCAGCCTAATCCTCCATCCACAGGAAACAGGATAAATACACAGCAATGCGGAGCCCACTGGAGTAGACGTAGTGAAGGAAGTTAGTGCACTGGAACCCGGGCAGCTCTCACAGATAGGGCACGGAAGGAAATGAAGTAAGTTCACACGCACGCACGTGCACACACACGCGATCAGTACTATGTGTGTAAAAAAATTTTATTCATTTTAGTGAGAAAAAAAGATAAAATAGCAATGAAGCAGTTTCAAAACAGGTTAGTAGAACAGTAACAATAATTAATACATTACATATTGTCTTTGTAGTAGGTACTCAGAGGATAAGATACAGACATAGTGTCTTATCTAACAAGCTACCTCACTCCTGAGATGAGCATCCTGTTTGGTTAAGGTCAGCTATCAGTTGCTAGGCAACCTAGTTTCATGTGCCACTAACTGCACAAAAGTATCAATAAAGGACCATTTTGTTGTGAAAAAAAAAATATATATATATACATACATATATATATATATATATATATACACACAAGAGAGTTAGGATATATATATATACAGCTACTTTCTCTTAGTTCATTGAGAATAAAAGTTTGTATTAATATTGTTTAGACAAGATATTGTGTGTAATTTTTGAAGGATGCATGCAAACATAAGTCACAAATATAGATAGCAAGATAGATGATAGGTAAACAGATGACAGATAGGTAAATGACGTGATATATGAATGATATTTAGATGATAAATGATAGATAGATAGATAGATAGATAGATAGATAGATAGATAGACAGACAGATACATAGAAAACTAAAAGAAATAAAAATAAATCCCAATTTGACAGGAGTGGACAGGAATGAAGAAGTAAGAAGAATGATCAAAGTACCCTGAAAGTGTTCTACTTCTTCAGCTGGACAGTGAATATCAACCTCTTGTACTGATTCTGTGCCTGTTTATAAATCTGAACTGGTTTGTGACAAATTTTTAGGAACCTGTCTCTGCCCGTCATCACTCCCACCTCTGTCCAGCACACCGTAAAGCAGGTCCAGGGGTGGCGGCATCCGGGTCTCTGTCACCTCTTGGTGCTATCTTCCTGTGGCTCAGTTCATTCAAGGTTAACCCTGCCAGGACAGGGGCAAGAGGGGAGCAAAGTTCTTTGGGTCAACGCCCTCACACTCAAATCCAACAGGAGCAGGCGACACCTCCTGAATCGATGGCTGCTTGGGGCACAGGACCATGTGACACTTCACAGCTGGTCTGAGCCATGCGTCTGCCCCTGAGTTACGGCAGAGGGCAGGGAGGAGGGCAGGTGAGTCAATGCCACCCAAGTCGCATGGACTGGAAAGGAGGCATGGGTAGCTCTTGCGAAGGAAGTCAAGGTGTTGTCAGAAGACTGAACAGCTTCAGGATGGGTATAAACTACAGATGCCCACGATAATCGGTGAAAATAAACAATTTACTGGAGGTACCTGGAAGGGCGTGGGAGAGAAAATAGACAATAAAATCCTGCAGCACACAAACGAATGCCACCCGCAGGCACTTCCCACAGCCAGCTAGTCACGGTGCTGTCTCCTGCCCCCTGGGCCAGAGTTCTTCCTCGCAGTCCCTGTGCCCGGACCCTCCCCGCTGCCCTCTCTCACACACACGATAGTGCTATGTGCTTCCTCCATTGCCTGCTCTGAAATCGCTAGGAGGCCCCCCGCATAGGGTCCAGGGACGTGAGGAGTCGCTGTTCATGGCGGGCTCTGCCCTGGGGGCGTCTCACGCTTTTCCTGGCGCCTTCTCAAGCCGCAGCAGCCAATGTCTGCAGCCCTTTCACCCAGACACTGTTTATCTGCAGCTGCACTTCTGCCCTGTTCTCACTAGTGTGCTTGCTTACGGAATAGAGGCCATAATCATTTTATGGTCTTGCATTACGCTTTTGCATTTTTGTCAGATCATTCATTATGCCGCCGAAATCATATTTTTGTAATGCTTACCTCATATAATATTATAGGAATGCACCATCATTTTTAAGTAAGCTCTACAGCTGGACAATTAATATGCTTCCAAGTGGCATCACGGTGTAACTAATGCTGACATCAAGATGCGATCATGATCACGACGTTCTTCTCCAAGCGTCGCCTCAGTGTCCTTTCCTACAGGTGGAATTTCTTAGTCCATGGGGTGAACATTTTTATGGCTGATGATACCCCTTGCCAAGCCGCTCTTCAGAAACCCGATCATCACACTCTCTGCCCTATCTGCACAGAAAAAGAGAATACAGTCGCTCCTCTTCCTTTCTTAGAATTTCTTTCTGTACCCTCTGATCCAACAACAGCTGAGCTCCGATGAGCTAAGAAGAATCGGATTCTAAGCCAGGAGGGTGACCTGGTCCCTCCACCCGGGATGGCACCAGGTCTCTCTGGAGGAGTCACAAATACAGACGACCCCGCCTTCATTTTTAAGCTGCCCTTCACCTTCCTGGTTGCTCAGCACGGGCCCTGCGGCCTCTTCTCCTTTGCCGTTGCACACTGGCTTCCTGGAGTTCCTTCGTACTGGTCCGTCCTTGGGATACACAATAGTGACCCTCACCTCGGGATTGCTTCACCCACATATGGCACCTTTCCCCTCCCCTCTCCTACCTACCGCTCTCCTCCAGACTCCCCTCTAGCTCCACAGTCTACCTTCCGCTTCCTGACAGCTTTTATTTTGCTCTTGGAGTTCTCTATACTTAGGGTTTCTCATATAAGGTGAACCATGCAGTTTTTAACTTCTCATTTGGATTAGTTCACTTAGCGCTCTAGTACCAAGGTGCACAAATTGCCCGAGAAATGAATGCCGTTCATCCTCCTTTATGGCTGAGTAGTACTCCACCCTATGGCTCAGCCGCGTTTTCTTTACGTGTTCATCTGTTGATAGGTGTGAAGGCTGCTTCCGGGACTTGGCTGTTAGGAGCTGTGCCGCTGCAAACGTGAATGAAATCATCGTATCACGGTGACACATCCATTTTTAATTTTCAATTAATGTCAGTTGCTTCAGCCCCGGCATCTCACCTGAGTTTGCGCGCAGCTCTTCCTCCCCTTGGTTGCCCTATGAGTCATGCCACACCCTGCTGACGCCAGAACGTCCAGAGCCATTCTAGTCCACACGTAGCAGCCAGGGCGACCTGTCCAAAGTACGAGGTAGGGAAGGTGTCCCTTCCTCACACCCTCGCTCAGTGTGGGCTCTCTCTCCCTGAGCTTTTGCCCTCCTGGCCAAGCTGCGGCTGCCCCAGGCCCTCTGGCTCTGCGGAGCCCTGCCCACTGCCTCCTGCCTGACGCCCTGACCCAACCCAAGCTTCGGTCCCTGTGAAAACTCCCTGGCTGCCAGCCTGAGCCCTCCCCGCGTCACCGTCACCCCACCTCCTCCTCCTCTTCACTGCACTTATCCTTAAGTGAATCGTCTGTTCGTGTTTTGATGTGTCCCACCAAATGCCAGGCCGTTCGGCCTGTCGTGCCCGCCAGTGCCCCAAGAGAGGAGCCACACCGCGCACCCATGGGACTGGAGACTCCTTACCGTCCTGCTCTCTTCCCACTCTGCTCCTCCCTCTCGCCTGTCTGCTCGCATCTCTTTTCTCCTTTTCCCACTCTTTGGACTCAGACCCTTACGTCTACCATCTAGACCTTCCTAAATCCCTGCGTCTCCTTGGACGAGCTCCCCCTCCTGTTTCCTTACCCATGGGGCAGTTCTTCCAGAACGCTTGCACACGAAGCCACGCAGCTGAGGGAAGAAATGACAGCGTCTGACCAGGATTATTCGATGCGCTCTGCCTTCTAATGCAGTCTGGTGTCCCAGTCCTTTCCCCTCACCAGCTCCTTCCCATCCCCCACCAGCATGCACGTGTACACCATCATGCTGAAATGGTCCTCATTCCTAAACTTCTCCTCTCCCAGCCTCTCTGGCTTTCCTCATTCTAGTTCCATAAGATGAGTGCTCGCCACCATAACTGTCCCTGCTTCAGGGATTTCTCAAGGACAGCCTCCTCAGAGAAAATCATACTGCTCCTTAAGTCAAAATGAACAGCTTTCTTGCAAGGTCAGAATGATAGGAAGATGCCAAATTAACGGGTGGCTGCTTCTTGCGGAATATTTGAGAGAAGAACTCAGGGATGCATTTGGGCTACTGGAGAAAGAGCTCTGGGATCCACTAGTCATGTCTGCTGGGGGCTTAGAAGTAGGAGTTTTGGTTAAGCCTATTTGCTATTCTTGCCCTAAGAATTTTCATGGTAAAATATGATAACTTCCCTTGGATCAGGTTTCTTTTGTGATTTATATAGTATTTATTGAGAACCCAAAGAGCCAGAGAGCCACATGTGAGGATGACCACTACTCTTCCTTTGTCTTTGAACTCTCATAAACTTAAGTGTAGTCTACTAAGGCATAACGTAGTGCACGTCTCATGATATACACTACAGAGACTCTCGTGGAATTTCATTTTCTTATAATAACTTCCCAACATGGAACGCAGGGTGCAGTGGAGCTGTGGGACTGGCGCTGGGTGAAGAGCTGTGACGAGCTGAGTCAAAGGCAAGTCTGCACCCTGACCTGTGATGCTGATGGGGACTGGATGTCCAGCTTCCAGGAAGAGTGAAGATTTCAGAGCAGATCTCCCTTGGTCCCAACATGGGGCTTCTGTTTCTCCATTGCTTACACTTCAGTCAATGCCTCTCTCTCTTTCTTCTCCTCCTCCTCCTCCTCCTCCTCCTCCTCCTCCTCCTCCTCCTCCT